>VWYH01005784.1:309792-330263 GCA_013399365.1 Pampusana beccarii
GGCCCCAGCGAGGGGGGCTCGGCTCTGCGTTCCGCCGCTCCCCGCCGCCTCCATGGAGCGCCGGCCGCGCCGCCTCTGATGCCCGGCCCGGCGCGCACCATGGGGCCGCTGTGGCTCTGCTGCCTGCCCCTCGCCCTGCTGCCGCTGCTCGCCGCCGTGGAAGGTAAGGGGGGGCCGCGGGGGGCGGGGGCCCTTCTGGGGCAGGGCGAGCTCCCCTTCGGGGCTTTTCCCCTCTTTTTTTGGGGGGGGGTTGGCACTTTGTCCCCCTCCCCCCCTCCCCGCCGCACCCCCTCCGCAGCGCTGGAGGGAAGGCGAAGTTTTGGGGAAGTGCTGCCCCAGCTGGAGGTGTTGCCGCCGAGCCCGGTGCGGAGCTGGAGGCCCCTCGTGTGTCCCGTCCCCCTCGCCCCGTCTTCCTACCCTCCCGATCGCTGCGTTGCCCTTCTCTCCGCCATCCCTTCACCGAGGTGGGCATCCCTCCCCGGCACCCCGCACCCCGCGGCAGGTCCCCCGGTGCCGGTCGGTACCGCGGAGCCGCTCTCCTAGGGATGCCCGGGCTGTGCCACGCCGTGCCCGCCGCTGCCGGCTGGGAGAGGCTTCGGGGAGCACCTCAACAAGGCCTTGCAGCATCCTGGTGCTCATGGCCGGCTCCCCGTTGGCGGCGTGGCTTTCCCGGCGGCTCCGGGAGGAGCTGGGCTCCCCGCCGAGTTCCCCCGGTGCTCAGACAAAGCGGAGCCAGGCGGCAGGTGGGGAGCTCCTGCGGGGCGGGTGCGTGGGGCCGTAGCCCGGTGCTGGGGTCTGGGCAAGGGGGGACTCATCTTCCCGCTCCCCAGACCATCTCAGCCGTGCCTGGTGCCCTCAGCCCGCCCGCTGCACGGGCACCCCGGGGAGCACCGGAGAACCGGGCTGGGCAGGGGTGAGGACAAGGTGTCAGGCTGCAAACTGGTTCGTCCTGGCACGGTGTGGTCCGTGATGTCTGCCCATCGCAGGAGGGCCGTGTCCGAGCCGGCAAGGGCCCAGGTGGCTCCACTGTCCCCTGGTTTTGCTGGGCACGCCGGGCGGCCGCTGCTGGCCTTGGGCGTGGAGGCGCCGGATGGTGGGAGCTGCACGGACGGTATTTGTCTGGAACATGGATGAGGCACCATTTATTAAGTTGGAGTTTTGGGAGATGACTCATGGGTTGGCCAGCTATACATCGTGATATTTACAATATGGGAGCTTGGCATAAATAGGACTATTTACGTTGCAGGGGAGAGCGCTAGCCAGCTATGCTATTCAAAGGAGCCCAGTATGTTTTTAATTATGGGGGGGTTGGGGTGATGAGCGGTTTTGTGGGAGCATACGAGTCCATGTGGGACATCTGGCCTGATCAGCCGGCAGCGTTGACACTTAGAACGGGGTTTGTGCTTGGCCAGCAGGGCCCGAGCGGGCTTGCCCATGTGGAGCCGCCGCTGGTGACTGCGGCAGGGGAGGGAACCGGGCAACTTGTGCAGGGACAGGGTGGCACTGGGTGACACGTCCACCCCATCCAGCCCTTCCTGCGCGCCGAGAGGAGCTGACGGGCAGTGCCGAGGGGCAGTGACCAGCTCCTGGGGCTCTTGCGTGTTTGCTTGAAGACGCAGATGACCTTCCCACCGCCATGGCAGCAGTGGCAGGGCCTGGATGCGTGAGCGCCTGTGCTCATCCGAGGGATGGGGAAATGTATCAGGGGACGAGGGGATGGCCAGAGCGGGCGGGGGGTTTCACCCACCTGGGAGGATCGCTGTAAGGTGTGCTTCTCCATGGATGAGGATGCTCCTGGGAGGTGCTCAACAGGGGCCTTGTCTGTGCTTCCAGCGACCGTCCCCATTTGGGGCCGAACACGTCGATTTGGGTTTCTCGGGGTCCGCCCCGCGCCGTCGCTGTTGCCTCCTGCTTTGTGTGTGTGTGTGACGGGTTCTGATGGTGGCTCACAGAGTGTGCTGACCAGGTCCTTTCCCTCCTTGCAAAAGCTTCCGGAGAGCTGGGGAAGCAAAAACATGGGGGATGCAGCTCTGGGTGAGCCTCTGCTCCTGGCTCCTCTTCAGGAGCCGCCTCTTCCCGGGGCTCTCGGGTGCTCGGATGTGATGTCCGTCTCCATCTCTGGATGTTCCGGGCCCAGTCGGTGCAGGGCACCGACCCAACAGCGGTCGTTGGCCAAGCAGACAGCGTCTGGATCCCACCGCACCCCCGGCCACAGGGCACCTCCGAGGCGGCGATGCCCTCTGTGCTGCCATCACCAGCTCCGGCAAATTCCCAGGGCCAAAATGAGGGCAAAAAAGTCTCGTTCAGGGGAAAAATGCATTCTGGTTATTTGCCCAGGGATCCTGCCTCTCGAGTCCTGTTTTCAGCTCTGCTACAGAGCTTTTCTGTAATGCCGGTAATTTCACTTGTCTCCTCTGTGCCTCAGTTTTCCTAATTACAAGGCGTAAAATAATACAAGCGTCTTTCCCAAGGGAGCCGCGAGGTTTTGTTAATGAACATGACAAAGTGCTTTGGGATCCGTGGTTGAAAGCGCAGCCTTAGTCAGTGCGCCTGTGTGTGGGGTGTTTATTTATCTACATGCTTTATATTTCTCTGTATGCTATATATTCACTTGCATTTAACAAACCTTAATTAGAAACAAAGCCGATAGGGAAGGAAATATAAACAGGAGTGTGCATGAAAATTGGAAGTTGATTACTCACTGGCCAGCAGAATGCATGTCTCGGGCTTGGGAGGAAAGGCTGTTTGGTTAAAACCGGCTCTGTTAAAAGGAAATGTGAAAAGAACGTAAAACATAAATCAATATGGAAAACAGGGAGGTGGATGACAATGTACATAAAGCAGAGGTTAAGAATTGCGTACAGTTGTTAAGGCAGTTGCAAGGTAACATATCTGCAGCTGAGAAAGTTCAGGCTTGTAAAAGGAAGGGTTTTTTTGTGTGTTTTTTATTAAAAAAACCCAAAAACCCCAAAAAAACACCCAAAAAACAAACCGCAACCCAAAAAGTGAAGAACAAAGGAGTCCTGGAAGGGTCTGAATCCCACACCGGTTGGTAGCAGTGCCGCTATCGCTAACGGCTCCTCTTTGTATTCCTGCTGGCGTGTGCTGCACGCCTATCTGGAGCACTGGTACTTCCCAGGTATTTTTGGGGGAGCTGGGGAGGGCACTGATGTATTTTAAAATCAACAGCCCAGCTAACTCACGTGTGAGGGGGGCAGGAACCCAAAGGCGCTCTTCCCTCTGTCGGAGTTAACTTTTCATAAACCTTGCGGCGCTGGCGAGTTTCCCGAGGGCTGGAGGGAAGCCAGCCGCGTGCCAAAAGACGCGAAAGGAGAAACGAGATGGCCCGAAGATCTGCGAGGGCGCCGGGAGCGCGGAGGCCGCGTCGGGCTCTGATGGGCGAGGGGAGAATCGCCTGGCGCGAGCTTTGCGGGGAGCGGCGTGGCGGGCGAGGGGATGCCGAGCATCCCGCGATCCTGAGCCCGGCCTTGGGCTGGGAGGGGGATGCTGGGGCGGGAGGGCCCTGTCCTGCCCCGGGTGGGCATCCCCAAGGCACCCCGGGACCGAGGTGCTGGGCATGTCCACCTGTGCGCACCCGCCGAGCAAGCTGGACAGAGGGCCTGTGTGTTGCTGCATAGCTAATAATGTATTAAAATGTACACAATATACATTATGCATGTCTTTTATTGCGCAGATGTACATAATACACGGTATACTGTATTTTACGTACGCTATAACATATTTTAGTGTGTGAGGTCTCCTCTGTTGTACACACTGCTGTGACCCACTGCTAAGCGTCTCTGCAGCCTCGTCCAGGGCTGGGGACGGTGTGGGGGGTGCCAGCGAACGCAGGGCTCTGTGCCTCCTTGTGTCCGGTGCTGTTGCTGCTTCTGCTTTGTGGCCTTGGTGGAGAAAGGCTTTACCGGTCTGTTTGGGGTTCCAGGTCACAGCAGGGCAGCCGCTCCGGCCTCTGTGTGCGGGGTCATGCCAGGACCACAGGAGCTGCAGGAGCATCCTGGTGGGTCCAGCGCGTTCCCGAGGGGCACGATGCAGCGGCAGGTCCGGGGGAAAACACGGGAGCTGCTGAGGAGTCGATCCTCCAGATCTGCAGATGCTGTCCTGCATCCAGGCTGGTGACAAATTTTTGGCGAATGGGGACTGAGGCGTGGAGCAGAGACCGTGGTTTGGGGTCAGCCCTGTGCTGCCCGTCTCCCCGCCGCTGCCTCCCCTCCTCGCCCTGTTTCCTGGGTTAATTTTTGACAAGGCGCATTCCTTACACCCACCTGCCCTTTGTGTTACCACGGCAGCGACTGGGGGAGAAAACTCCTTTTGGAGACCAAATGGGTGCCCAATTTAAACACTTGTGTAGCTGCCATTGCAGCTCTGCTCTTCTGCTTTTCCCGGGCAGGAGCAGCAGTTACTCCCAATTCCTGCTGTATTTCCAGCTTCTCTGATGATAAAAGCCAAGGGAGGAGGTGCTGGAGAGAGATGCTGAGGGGACAGGGCTGTAGGGGACGAGGGCTTGGTGCTGGCATGGCCACTGATGTCCCTCAGCTCTTGGGGACACCCTGCAGAGGGATCTGGGGGTGCAAAGGGGACGTGGCTGGGCCCTGGGGGTGCTGTCGGGGGGTTTGGGGCTGTCCCCAAGGGTGGGAGCAGCCGTCCCCTTTGCAGACGGACTAAGGATCTGCCGGCACTCGTCGGCGGCCGCTTGTGTACACATACCTGAGCTGGCTGCGAAGAGGGGTGGGCAGCGCGGGGCTGCGGAACCTGCCCGGGGAGCTGGGTAAATACTGCAAATACTGGATGCTGAGATTCCTCCCGAGCCCCAAGTGCTTTTGTGTGATGAACCAGAGCCTGAGCCCCCCGCTCCTGCCCCAACACGCGCCCGACAGACCAACCCTGCGGAGATGGGTGCCTGTCTGTGGGTCTGTCCAGGAGCGGGTGTTGGTTCCCATCCCACAGAAGGTCCTTTTTTCAGTGAGAAAGGCCCCTGCCAGCTCCCACCCTGGTTTGCAGTCCCTCCCAACCTGGTTTCTGGTTTGCAGAGAAGCCGGAGCGAAGCGCGGCTGCCCCGTTGGATCGCGTCGGGATGGGGAGATCCCGGGAGCCAAAAGTTCAGCGTTAGATAAGGGGGTAACGGTGGGGCCTCCTGAGATAAAGCGCTGACGTGCGGCAAGGGCGGGAGGGAAAGGCAGCGCCCGGGAGGGGGTTCGGGAGGGGGCTCTGCCCTGGCTGGTACCCAGGGATGCGGGGGTGTCGCTGGGGATGCTGGAGGCGCAGGGACCCCTCGGGGTACCGGAGACAGCAGGTAGGAAGGTGTGAGGAAGGAGGGGTGATGCAGAGGGTTGCGCAGGGATGTATCGATACCGACTTTATATCAATATCGGGTGTCTCGTGTTTGCTCGGTGGGTGGCAGCTTGTGCAGGGTGTGGGCACAGGGGTGGCTGTGCGGGCTGTGCTGACCCCCTGAGCAAAGCAAGATGGAGACAAACGAGTAAGTGAGGATCATGCTGTGCCGTCCACTCCTCTCTGAATTTCCGTGCTCGGGGACGAGGGGAACAGCGTTCGGACCCTGCTGCCCCTCTGACCCGACTCAGGGCACCGCCTGCCAAATGTTAAGGGAGGTGAAACAGGCCACGCGGGCAGAAAACACGGCTATAATTGTGCGTGATCCGTGCCTCTGTAAATGTCACATAAGGGGCTTATTCAGAAATTATAGTTTTAGTGACTGTGAGTAATCACGGCTCTTGTCAGAGCCCAGGAGAGGAGAATCTCGAGATGTAGAGCCCAGCATCATGTGTGATGTGTGTGAGGTGTGGGGCTGCTCCGTGGGACCAGCTTCAGTCCCTGGTGGGCATGAGGAGGGGCTGGTGAGCTCCGAAAGTCAGCAAAGCTTTGTCACTTGGTCTGATGAATGATGTTCTTTCTACCTTCCCTCTCTTAGAGGCAGACCACAGCGTCTGTAAAATGACCAGCACCTAAAGATCCTGCACAGTATCATTTCAAAAGGAAGGAGCTAGCTGAAGGGAGCAGCTAAACCAGCAAAATACTTGCACGTGATGTGGGAAATGATATTGAAGCTCAGGATAAATGCATGCAGATGTTTAACGTATGAGTTTTAAAAAAGAAAATAAATTATGATTAAGCGGCAAATTGAAGGAGGCCACCGGAGGTAAAAAGATGTTCTTCAGAATGTGGAAGTTGTGTCTAAAAGAGGAAAATAGAAAAAAAAAAAATTAAAAAAATCAGAAATGGTGGCGTGGTGAACGCAAAACCATATATGGCAGCCTGAGAGGAGTTTGAAAAATAACTTGTGAGAAGAAATGAAATACCCCCTCAGGCCCCTCCCAGCAAATGAGAGTTGGGAGGTTAAAATCAGCCAGGATGGAGCACTTGGGGAGACAGGGAAAGACTTTGGTGTCCCCAGGTGGTCGTGGCCAAGGGGACTCCTTTTCCTTCCCCGGGCAGGGCTGAGATGCTGCCCCAAAGTGATGGCAGAAGAGCTTATATTTTAGAATAAATTGGTAAAACGGACATTTGGGCCAGAGCAAACAGGACGAGCATCCTTTAAGAAGAGCTCCCTGGGTGATCCGGGAGACTCCAGAGCAGTAATTTTAGAGGAAGGGCTTTGATATGGATTAAAATCTGCTTAAAGAGGGGGAAACAAAGAGTCAGTTTTCCCACTGGACGAGGGTCAGCATGAGGCCTGCGCTGTGCGATGTATTCATAAATACTCTAGAAAGGGGTGGGAACCCGAAAGCGAGAAAGTTTGCAGATTATACAAAATTATTCAGGATGATAAAAACAACAGTTGTCTTTAAAATATTGTAAAAGGATCTCATGACACTGGATAACCGGGCTATAAAGTGGCAGATTAAATGTAGTCAGTGATGAATGAAAAGGGATTCACTTGGAAAAAAATTACCCTAAACCCATGCATGCACAGTGGCAGTCTTTAAATTACTTATTAGCATTTTAAGAAAGAGATCTTAAAGTCATTGTGGATGGCTCTTTGGAAGCATCAACTCAGAACAGGGAAAGGCTGGGAAAGGAGGGCGAAGATGCTGGTGCAGGAGAGGTACGTGGGTGGGGGGGCTCCGGGAAAGATGAGGCTTGGGGGGGCACAGAGGTGCATCGGACCACAGGAGGTGTGAGGAAGAGGGTGATGAAGGGGCGGCAAATCGTTATTTTATATTTTTTCATTTTTTCAGTTGCCCGTGAGTGCTCAAGCAGCAGGTTTAAGCCCAGGAGCGCTGGAAGGTGGAGCGGGGGGTGCGCTGGGCAGGATGAAGCCCATCCCTGCCCATCCGGGTACCAGGGGCAGCGGGGAGGGTTCTGGGGGTGCAGAAGGAGCTTTCTGCACATCCTCCCCGAGCATCCCCCGCGTGCTGCTGGAGGTGGGGGGAAGGCAGGAATCCCCGCGGCTCAGGCCGCTGTGCTGTTTGAGGCCTGTCCTGTCCCGAGTGGAGCGGTGTCCGATGCTGGATGCTCGGTGGGGATCCCATCGCCCCCCAGCTCGGCCCTGTCTGCAGCCTCCGAGGCAAAGCACCGCGCGGTTCGTGTCGCTGCGGGTGCTCGTGGCCTTGGCTGTGCTGGTGGAGCTTCTGGGTGTGTGGGAATGTCTTCCAGCCTTACAAGGCCCTTGATTTTGGCGGGGTCAGGTCCCCTGGAAAGTCCGTGTTGGCTCTCGCCTTTGCCCTGCTCAATGTTTGGGATGGAGAGAGTGTCTGGAGGTGGGAGAGGAGCTGCCCCCAGCCCTGGGTTCGTCTGGGGGTGCGGGCTGGGTTTAGGGGGTGCTCGGCTGAGCAGGTCGGGGGGTGGCGGGAGCGGCCGAGCGTGTGAACGTCCCCGCGGCAGAGGGGACGCCTTGAACCGCGCGGGCTCGTGCTCAAAAGGCCAGACAAAGGGAACAATGGGCTCTGCGGCTGGGCTCCTGGGCTGCGAGCCCCCGGCGTGGGAGAGGAGGGGGAGGCGCCGGGGCTGCCCGCAAAGGGCTCCTTACCCCTCTGCTCCCAGCCCGGCTTTGGGGGTCTTGGGGACACCTGGTTCACAGCGGACCCAAGGACAAACCGTAACCCAGCCGAGGGTTATCTCATGCCGAGCACCTTGCTGCCGGTACCCAGCCAGGATGGGCTTGTTCGGGGGCCATGTGCCTGGCAGTGGGCTGAGAGGAGCGCTGCTCCGTGGAAAGCGCCACCCCAGCTTCCAAAACACGTCCCCAGAGTGCTGGGGATGCTGCCAGAGCCTGGTGAGCTCTGGGTGCACGTCCTGGCCGTGGCGCGCAGGGTCCCTTGTTGGGTGGCCGGTGCAGCTGCTGCTCTGCTGCTGCGGGCAGGGGAGAGCCAGGGTGGGTGAGGAGGGTCACACAGGGGCTGGACCCTCTTCCCAGACCCTCTGTGAGCCTGGACAACTTCAGCAGAGGGATGCAGGAGGGAGAAGGTGCCTCAGTCCTCCACAGCCCTGGTGCGCGGGGTTTGTGGGATGCTGTGGATCGTAAGTGTCAGATGCATCGTAGTGATCAGTGCTGGTCCTTCCTATCCCAGAGTCTCTCGGGGCAAGGGAGGACCAGCTGGAGCACCCTGTCTTGGAGCAGGGAACAGGGAGTTGGCTGCGCTTTGGTCTCCAGAGGAGATTCTGCTTTTGGGATCCTGCTCCCCGTCTGCCTTGCCAAGCCTCCCGTGGTGCCGTTGATTCACATGAGGTGGCCACTCAACCCAAGTACTTTGGCTTAGACTGCTCGCTAAGACTATGTGTCTGAGGACAAACTGGGCAGGAACGGGCTGTTCAGATGCCTCCAGGTGTGTGTTTGCTTTACCCGAGAGACTGACGCGTGTGTCCTACCAGGACCCATCTCTACGGCTGGTACTTCTTGGGGGAGCTGCAGGGTCCTGCCCTGCTGCTGGCTCCTGCACCTGCTTCTCCCTGGATGTGGACAAGGTGCCGCCCCTGTGAATTTGGCTTCAAGCCTTTCTCTCATGAGATGCATCTCTTCCTTGCAAGCTGAGCTTTTTGTCTGAGCAGTGTTTGAGCTGTGTGTGGGCTGTGTTGGGTAGGGTTGGTGGGACTCACCTGGAGATGACACCTTCATCCCATATCTACCGCCTGTTCTGAGGATGTGTCCGAAGAAGCTGTTTATGATCTTGAGGAAGAGCTAGAAGTACTCCAGACTGACAAATATATATGCAGCTGGTTTGCGTTTTGGCGCACGGGGTGATGGATATGGTAGAAGGTCACTGGCTGCCGGAGATCACAATTGAAAGATCAGGATCCTGAAAGATCAGGTAAAGGAGGTGTGTGCAGCAGAGCAGAGGTTGGAGAAGCTCCGGAGAGGCCCGTGCGGTGCCGAGCGGCTGTGAGCTGCCCCGGCGTGCCCGCGCACCACTGGTGTGAGATGGGCTGGAGCTCGTGGGGGGTCACGTCTCGCCGTGCAGAGGTTGCAGTTGTGTTTCATGATTCGCTTTGCTTGTAATCCTGTTTGCAGGCTCCACAACCGCGACTCGAGAAACCTTCACGGTGAGCCTCAATAAATCTTTGCCTTGTTTTACTTTTGAGCCTGTCTGGTGTTGGGGGGCAAAGCGAGCAGGAGAAACGTGCGAACTGCGGGCAGCGCAGATGGGGTAAAACAAGGTGTGTGCGCTGGCTGGAGCGCTTTGCTTGCAGGGGGGGGGCTGGGTGGGCTGCAGAGGGTTCCTGGTGGCAAACAGCGTTGGGGAGGGCGTTTCCTGCGGATCCTTCCTGCGGGACCCCCCAGCTCCCCGCTGAACGCGCATCCCCAGCCTTTGCAGCTGCGCAGCTTCCTCGCTGCTCTGGCGTGGAGACGGTCACAGCTCCAGCAGGGACGGTGAACCCGTGATGGGTTTTCTCTTTCCCCGGGGAGCAGAGTGGCCGGTGTCAGGCCATGGGGAATGGCCGGTGGCAGGGTGTTAATTGCCTGGTGGTGGGATGGAGATGTCTACCCCCCCCGAGCCGGCTCTTGCCTGCATGGGGTGCGATGCTGTGGCGGCGAGGGGGTGGATCGAGGCAAGCAGAGGAAAGCAGCCCTACCAGGGGCAGTTTCCAGCCAGGCTGGGCAAATGCGTTCCCCTGGCAGAGCCTGGAGCTGCTCTGTCCACACCGAAACCGGGAGAAAACCCCGCTCCTTTCACCCACCTTGCAGAGGGAAGAGAGTCCCCATGTAACAAGGACCCTCCTGGGCTTCTCCCATCCTCGGCACATGTTAGCACCGCTCTGGACGCTTGGAAAGGATAAACACAGAAGTGTGCGTGATGCCGTGTGGAAATCCCTTGACAGCAGACACAGAGCAGAGCAGCGGGGCGCTGGCGTGGGCTGGAGGCGCAGCCTGTGCCAGCTGCTCTGGAGGGGACGGGTGCTGAGCGCCTGCAGGACTTGTCCACATTCATCTGCTCCACCTTCAGGGAACCTCGGAGAGGGTCCTCGGACAGATGCAGAGCAGCCGGGAGCAGGGCAGGCACAGGAAAGGTGCTAATTAGGATGTTGGCAGCGTTAGTAGGGGTTGGTGTCGGGCTGGCGGGAAGTGCTGAGCGGCGGCGCGGGGTCTGCTCGGTGTAAATCTCCGGGCAGGAGGCAGCGAGGTGGCGATGGGGCCAGCTCGGGTGTGCGATGGAGCATCCCGGGGTAGGTGGCTGCTGCTTTGAGCCCACCCGTGGCAGCTGGGTGATGTGGCTTTGTCACGGGGGGGCAGGTCCGCTCTCAGCATCGCCTGGTGATGGGGAGATGGTTGCGTTGGGCGGATGTGCTTCTGGTGCACCTGATAACACCTGGTTTTCTCCTCCTTTTGACTCTTCACCTTTCTTTTCCCAAGGCTGTAGGTGAGATGGAGAAAAGTTGCTAATGATGCTGCTTTTTTTTTTTTTTCCTTTCCTTTTTTTTTGGTCTGGTATCAAACTCTTGCTCCTTCAGATTGAATAGCTGCCACGAGATTTTGCTGTGACTGACACCTGTTCTGGCTGGAGAGCGACAGCTTTTGATAAACACAGATCCTCTGGAAACGCTGATTTTACTGGCAGCTGCTCCCATTTGTCGTCTGCTCTATGCTCCTGGGTTTGGCGAAAGCTTGCATCTCTGTGGGAGGACGCTGATGCTCCTTGGGTGGAGCGGTGGCTGGGCAGCTCTCCTGGGCTGCACTGGTTTATAATGGGCCGTGGGGCAGGCAGGAGGTGCAGACACGAGGCTTTGCTGGGGAGCACATCCAGGTCCATCCCTCTGGGCCGAGCACTGGGGCTGAGCAAGCGGCTGTTCCCGTCCTGGTGTGACATGGCTCACGGGCATGTGCCAAAAGATGAACCAGCCTGCTGGTCCCTGGCATTTGCCGTTATCCACCTTGAATCTTGGGGTCAGTTTTGGGCCCCTCACGCCAAGAAAGGCCTTGAGGTGCTGGAGCGAGTTGAGAGAAGGGAACGGAGCTGGGGAAGGGGCTGGAGCACAAGTGTGATGGGAGCGGCTGAGGGAGCTGGGGGTTCAGCTGGAGAACAGGAGCTGAGGGGAGACCTTCTGATCTCTGAACTGCCTGAAAGGAGCTTGGAGCCAGGGGGGTCGGGCTCTGCTCCCCAGGAACAAGCGCCAGGAGCAGAGGAAACGGNCCCTTGGCCCCTGCTCATCTGCGGGGCTGAGGGTGAAGCACAACCTCTCCGGGCTGGGCCCGTGTTTCCATGTCTCTGCAATAAGAAAAGGTGGGGCTGCATGAGGGGCTTGACTGTTGGACTGGAAAGTAATGGATGTGTAGGGGACACTGCCCAGGGCTGCGGTCAGTTTGGGAGTGGCACGTTTGGGGACCATCTGGAGGGACCAGTGGACGGGGTGGCAGGGCTGCCCACGTGGCCTCTTGCTGGGGGAGGCCAAGCAGGTCGCCCTGGAGGAGAAGTCTTGCTCTGTAATTTTGGTAGCCTAAATACGACCTGAACTCCTGCTTGTGAGCGCTGAGCCCTTGGAAAGCTGACCTGGTGTTTTACCGTGTGTTTGGGAGGTCCTCGGTGTGTGGGCCACAGAGGGAAAAGGGAAAAAAAGAATGGGATTTGTGAGGTCAGCCCTGGGTGTGTCGTCCACCAGCCTGGAATTGCTCGGTGGCCAAAGGGTGGAGAAGGGCTTGGCCCCTGCTGTGGGTCTCGTGGGTGCCGGCGGCTCCTGGAGCCGTGGCAGGGTGCCCACCCCGTTGTGTTTCCATCCAGACGCCCATCAGGGTGCATCGGGGTCTGTGCTGCGTGTGCTGGGAGGAGAAAAACCCCCTGGGTGTGGGGGCTCAGGTGGTGGCATCTGAAAAACACTGCGGGGTCTCCTGCCCTTCGGCAGCAAGAATGGTCTGTGGGCTTGCCCAGGGCTAAAATAAAACCGCTGGCAAAGGCCCGTGCCACATAAAGAGCCCGGCTTAGCACTGAGGGACACGTCCCCCTCCTGGCTGTGGTGGCTGAGGATGCTCAGCGCAGGGTGTCTGAAGTGGTGGTGGCTTTTGTCTGGTGCAGAAGAAGGGTTTGGAATCAGTGGTAGCTTCTTGTACTTGGCATGCTCCAGAGCTTTAACTTGGAGAGGCCACCTCATGTGGCCGTGGGCGAATGTGAGGGATAGGAGCCCACCTGGAATGGGTGTGTGGTGGCCCCATCATGCCAGGGAGTATTAAGAGGGCGGCCAGACAAAATGATGGATGAGTCAACAAAGCCAGAAAGAAGAAAAAAAAAAAAAAAAAAAAANAAAAAGGAGGAAAGCCTTGGTTCTGTTCCAATTCTATAACAATAAAATGAAACAAACATCATGTTCATATTGCCTGAAGAAATCCCACCCACCAGCCGCGCCGAGGGAGACCTCGCCGGTCTGACGTCGAGCAGTCCCAATCCCCAGGGTGCACATCCCACGTGCAGGCACTGTTGGTGCATTGCAGCTGAGGGGGTTCCTACCCCAGCCCCCCACTCTTTTCCCCTTCCCAGCTAAGCTGTGGGTCTGGAGGGGGGGACTTTGCTGCACAGGCCTGCCCTCCAGCGTGGGTTTGCTGTCACCCTGTGCCAAGCCTGGGCTTGGAGGTCCCCGCTCGTCCCGTCTCTTTCCCTCCAAATCGATTCCTTCTCAGTCAAACCGGAGCGCCCAGGGGTGGTTTGTCCCCGGTGGGGGTGGTCGCCCGGGTCATTGTCTGCCTGAAGCCAGGGGACGTGTTCGGATGTCCCCTCCCGTGGTCTCTGCTCCAGCCTGGCAGAGGCAGCGGGGACACGCGGTTTGGGTCATCTGGGTTTAGCGGAGTTGGCTTAAAATCAAGTGGTTGAACCCCTTATAAAATTTTGCTGTGGGATTTATCCAGTGACTTGGGAGGGTGGTGGCGAGCCCCATGCTGGCCCTGGGCTCTGTTAGAAGGACATCGAAGGCCGCTGCTGAGAACACGTTTCTACAAGAGCGGTTGAGTCCCTTGCACCCAGCTTCTGGGACCCAGAGCAGGTCCTGGAGGAGTGGGTATCCCCTCTGGGCCGCAGCAGGGGTAAATATTCCCTGGAGATCAGCACAGCGACTGCCGAGTGACTTTTATTTGAGTCTCAAGATAGCGAGGCGGGTTGGAGGTGCGAGTGGGGACGGCCTGCGGCGCGGCTCGCTGGCCTCTAATGCTTGGAATAGTTTTGCCGCTTGCATTTGCAGGGCTCCGGCGGGGATGAGACTTGCTGGTCTCCATGGTTTTATGTGCCATGGGACTGTGCCAACAGTTTAATCACAGCTGAACCCTCATAGAGCAGCATAAAAAATGTTGTAGTTGGGATTAGGTTACCCATCCTTCCTATAAAAGACTCTATAAACAGTCCATCAAGCCCAAACATTCCTCTGTTGGCTGTGAGGTCCTTTGCTCTTAATGGGTCTGGCATTTGCTTTGACTAAGTCTTTTTTTTCGGGGGGGGAGGCACCGCTGTAAAGGAGCCCCCAAAGGATGGCTTTTCTGCTTGCATTAGTGGGGGACCCAGCAGGGCTGGCTTGGCAGCGGCGGTGTTGGATGTCAGAGGATCTGTGGGGGTAAGAGGCAGCCGTGACAAGGCACTGACAACAGCAGCTGCTCCCTCCTCGCTGCTGAGGGCTTTTTCTGCATGGATTTGCCCTTCGCTGGGGTGCTGGAGGGTGTTCCTTGACCTTGGGGGAGGCAAGGACCGGGGAATCTTCCTCTCCCATCTCCCAGCACAACTCAGACCTGCCTGGTTTCTGCTGCAGCTCAAGTGGGTTCCCAAAAGCTCTTGAAAACCCTAAAGCTCAGACTGGGCACCAAGTGGTGTCTTTCTAGCCATGGCTGTGCTCCCACCCTCACCCTCACCTTCACCTTCACCCTCACCTTCCTCTCCACCTCCACCTCCACCTTCACCCTCATCTTCCTCTTCATCTTCACCTCTACCTCCACCTCCACCTCCACCTCCACCTTCACCTTCACCCTCACCTTCCTCTGCACCTTCACCCTCACCTTCCTCTTCATCTTCACCCTCACCTTCCTCTTCACCTTCACCTTCACCTGTGTTGTCTGCTGTGGAAGAGCCCCTGGTTTACCACTGCCTGTGGGACTTGCTTGGGGTTTTGCTGCTCAGCCTTTGGGAAGCCGCGGGGCAGGGAATGGATGGGTGCGGGTGGTGCTGAGGGTGTTCCTGTCCTAGCGGCTGCATCCTTGTCATGGTTTAAAAGAAAACCGGCACAATCCTTGCGGCAGGGCAGCGCACACCTCGGTTGTGTCTTCAGGCAGCTCATCTGTGGGACCTCGTAGATGTTCCTGCCTGGGACAGTCATTTCTCTCCCGGAGAGCTTAAAACCGTGGTTATGCTCCTGCTCTCCCAGCAGTGGAGGGGATTGAAGAGTGAAGGCAGCACTTTTTGCACACCCCGACTTAGCCCTCACCCTCCCGGCTCCCAAGGGGCTGTGACCGCAGTCCTGTCGGTGACACCTGCCTGCTCGGGAGAGAACTGAACCTGTCCCGTTGTTTCGCACACAGCGAACATCTGTTGGGTGGGAACAGCATCCCTGCTGCGGTGCCAGAGCCAAGCGCGGGGGGATGTCCCCTGTCAGTGTCACCGTGTCACCGGGACCATCTGGAGCCTCCTGGCTGGTGCTCACATCTGCTGAGCCACACCAGCTCAAGAGGTGCTTGCTGGAGGAGACCAGGCTTTCCAGTGCTTTTTCCCAGCAGGGTTTAAGTTATTTTAAGGATTGTGCCCCCTCCCCCAACTTTCTTTTGAGGATGATTTGGTCAATTTAATTACCAGCACAAAGCAGGGTGTCTAATGTAAGCTGTTAGAAAGACCCCCTCCCTTAGCATCCTGCAGAGGGCAATTCAGTTCACCTGCCTGGGATGGCTGTTTTAGATCATCTGGCTTGTCCTTGGAGGCCCTTTTCTCTCTGTCATTACCAGCTGCAGAAAATTAACAACTGCATTAAAGCAGAAGCATTATTTTTTCATACGGTGAACACCAAGGGAGGTGAATCCCACATCCTTTACCTGAGGATGCTCTGCGAGCCTGGAAGAGCATTCGATGCTTCAGCATCGGTTTCCTTCATCCCTCTCCATCACGCTGACTGCAAGACAATAAAGAACCTGGGGCAGGTTCCTGCAGAGCCCGCTGAGGTCCAGCGCTGGGAACCACTGCTTGGAACCTGCCCTTGGTCAGCCCTTGGTCCCCGCAGCGTGTTTTGGGCGATGTTACGCCCAACAGCGGCTCGGTTGGCGCCGGCACCGCCGGCTCCGCTCCCCGAGCTGTTGTTTCGCCTCCCGGTCTCGGTGGTCAGAAATCCTCCTGCCTCTGCGCGGTTACTCTCCCAAATCCAACTTGTAATCTCAGTGAAGAATGAAATCAGATTTGTTTGACAAGACCTGTTTCCTGTAGAAGTATGTTGACTGGTGCTAATTATACTCCTGTTCTTTAATTCTTTATGATTTGAATTACATCAGCGTTCTCATTGTTTTCCCAGAAGTGATTTCAGGCTGAGGGAGACCTTGAATGCCGACCGCTTCGTTGTGTTATAGTCCTCGTGCATCTTCTAAACGTAATCGTTCTGCACCGAGATGCTTCTGCGTTAGTGTCTTCAAGGACGTACCAGCTTTCTTCTTCTCCCAGGCATCCCCTTCTGGGCTCTTGCTTGTTGGTTCTTGAAGACTGTTGGGTCTGTCGCTGTGAAATGTGTTTGATTTCCTCAGTTCTCCCTCTCCCCGTCGCAGTCCCTGAAGTGTCCGTCTCGCTCAGAAGTTGTCCCCTGCCTCCTGCTCTCCGCTGGCTGGTGGGTCATGGATCTGCACTGTCTTTTCCTCAGGCTGCTGTTGCGAGTGGGAAAAATCTTTTCGACGTCTCCTCTTGCCTCCAAAAGTGCTTCTGGTGTCTCCTCTCCCCGCGCTGGGGATGCTCTGTGCAAACACAGTGCTGGGAAGAGCTACGTGAGTTTGCTCCACTGCTCGGTTATTCATGCAGACGTTGACCAGTGCCGGGACCAGGCTGTGGAGCTTTCTTGTGGTTTTCTTCCAATTTGATGCTAATGACTAGTCCCAGGATTTGATTTTTCAACCTATTGCGGAGGTGTCGTAAAGGGAATTTCATGTGGCCATGGTTCCTTGGGCTTGTTTATGAAAGTGTCATAACCGAAAAGCCCAGAAATGAAGATAAATGACGGTGGTGGCTTCTCCCACCTCCACGAGGCTGTTGTTTGTGTAGAAAAGAGCCGAGCTGGCTGTAGCCAAAGTCTTGGTTATTTGTTAGACGCTTGCGAATTGTGCGTGTGACTTTTAAGAGAATTACAGCCCGGCGGTCCCTGGGTCATTAGTTATGTATGAGCTGAGGAATCCTGCGTTGCTGGCAGAGGAGGCAGCCCTGTCCTGAGCGCTCTGGAGGTCACATCCCACCCTCTTCATAAAGACACAGACGGGCTGACCAGGGCCGTTCTTCACAAACTGGTACAAAGAACCACAGCGAGGGAGGCTCTGATTGCATGTAGGGAAGAAAAAAAATAAAATAATCCCCCTAAAAGTGGTGCAGTGGCGAAATAGGGTTCAAAGAGATTACAGCATTTCCTTTCATGGACATTGTCAGTGCTTTTTTATATTTTTTCTATGAATTTTAACATTTTTACTTAGCATTTTCTCTATATGCTTGAAAGAATAACACCACCATAACTTTTTCCTGGCTTCAGCCACACCAGACATGACTTTTCCATAGGATTCCCTTATTATCTTGCTTCACTTCGTGCCAGTCACAATAAAAAACAGGTTGCCTGCTTATTCTCCTTCCGTTTCTCATGCATTGCCTTTGTATGTGCAGTTGTCACAAGTACTTTGTTACTCTGAGGTTGGTTTTGGTTGAAGTTGTTGTCTTCCTAGATTGTCAAATTGTAGCCTTTAATTGTTTAAACTTTTCTTTGAGTCACAGAATCATAGAATGGTTTGAGTTGGAAGGGATCTCCGAAGATCGAGTCCAAAACCCTTCTGGTTTTCATTTGTACTTTTTACTCATGTTTCTTGGTTGACACTGGTTGCAAATTTTCTGAGATTTGGGAAATTAATGCATATGGAACAACGGGCAAAACCAGTTCAGGTTTGGCCTGTCCCTTTGGCCAGCACAGGCTGTGATCACTGCTGCTGGGGCAATCACATGCTTCCAGTCCAGGGATTCTTTCTATGTCATCATGCGGTCCCAAATTGTAGACCTCTGGGTCTTTAATGCACTTTGTGCATTAAAATTATGTAACGAGCCTGTCCTCACCGATCGCAGGGGATGATGTAGCATAATGATGACAAATATTGACAGGTACAAGGCACCAGTGTTTCCAGGCAGTGCGAGAAGCAGAATTCTGGTGGCGTGAGCTGAGCTGTCGTCTGTCACGTGTTGGCTTTCCATCACGTGTGTCGTTGCACCATTCTGTATCCTGAGTATGTTTCTGATTTATATTGGTGGCTCAGCTGGTGGTGTTTCCTTCAGCATTTAAAATAAGGAAGAAATTCTTCCCCGTGAGGGTGGTGAGGTCCTGGCACAGGCTGCCCAGAGAAGCTGTGGATGCCCCATCCCTGGAGTGTTCAAGGCCGGGTTGGACGGGGCTTTGAGCAACCCAGTCTGGTGGAAGGTGCCCCTGCCTATGGTAGGGGGGTTGAAACAAGATGATCTTTAAGGTATCCTCCAGCCCAAATAGTTTTATGATTCCATGATCCTCTTCAGCTTAACTTCCCTGTGATGGCTTTCCAGTGTAGGCTAGTCCTAGTCCCAGCTCCGGTGGGTTGACATGCCAATGGTGGCTTGGTTGGAACCCCTTCTTTGTAGACAAGACGGGAGCTGGAGGAGACAAGGTTTGGGGAGATGACAGCAGAGTCGGCTGTGGCAGCTTGGTTTGGGCAGGCTGGTCACCTTGCACTCACCTGTCCTTGCTCTCATCATCCTCCTCAGGAGGCCTGGCAAGACTTGCTGAAATGGAGAGAGGGCCTCAGCCTCAGGTCGGGCACAGTGTCAGGTGAGTTGGATGGGATGTTTTAGGGCTGAAGAAAGACCACTGTCTGGAACTGAGAGGATGTGCAGTGACAATAGCCTTCGTGAGCAGGTGACGTGGCCTGCTTTGCTGATGGACAAGGGCCTGCGGCCCTGCCAAAACCAGCTTTCACCTCAGAAGGTGGCTCCCGCTAAACATCTACGGGTGTCTGTTGGGTTTGGGCTGTGCAAGCTCAGCTGAATTGATGTGTTGCTGCTGGTTAAGGAAGAAGATTCCTTTGGGCATCCACTGCAGGGTGGGTGAGCATCTGAATTTTCAGGATGGATGCCAAGGCACAGAGACTCACTCATATGGATGAGCCGGGTGTTAGACCTGGGACACCCTGCGTTGCTCGTGCCTCTCTCTCTTTGTGCCTCTGCGGGACTTTTGCTCTGAAACACAATAAAGAGAAATCAATGCTGTTTCCCCCCCCACCAAATAAGCTATGATACAAAACAGATGGGCGTCTCGGAGTAGGCAGAAGGGTTGTGCTGTCGGTGGGATGGGGTAGCTCCTGGTTCCTTGGGTGGCTGATGGGGAGGTGGTTCTGGGTGATGTATGAGAGCGTTTCCCGGCCTGTGTTTCCAGCCAAGCTCCCTATGGCCAAAATTCAGAGCTGTGTGTTGTAGCTCTGCTTGCCAGAAGAAGGAAGAGTTGGGGTTGCAAGTGGGGCTCTGGATGAGAGAGGGGCTGGCATCTTTATACGGGAGATGTTGTACTAGGGAAGGGATTTGTGCTCCTGCTGTGTCTCCTCACCTTCTAGGAGAACAAGATTTTTCAAGTCCATAAGTAAAACAAGGCACCTCCATCTTTGAGCAGAGTATCTGCCCAGCTCTGGTGTCCCCATCCCTGAGGTCCCCCTGCCCCTGTTGTATCAGTAATCACGGTGGCTGTGGGTTTGCCCAGTCAAGTCCTGGCAGCCCCAGTGCTGGGGATCCCGTGTCTCTCGGGGTGCTTCCCGCAGGTAGCGATACCCTAAATAATCTTTTAATAATCTGACTTGAAACTCCCAAGTCACCATTTATATTTTGAGAAGGGTCAAGATGCCCACCCTGGAGCCACTTGCTGTTCTTGATTTGTGGGATAAGATACTTTCTGCTTCTCTGGGCAGGGGTGAAAACTGTTTTTCCCTTCATTCCTTCCAGCCTTTAGTAAATGGCATCTTTCTGGGAATGGCCAGGTTCAGGCTTTAAACCACATCTTTGTTTTTTGCTCTCTTCTCCCTCTGCCCGAATGTGGTGCTACATGAATAGCATTGCCCCGATGGTGACGATCCCATTTGGCCATGGATCCCTCTGCCCCAGAGATCCAGGCCTGGAGGTCTGGGGACTGAAGCACCGAGGAGAAGGTGGGAGAGGAGCTGATCCATGTGTTCATTTATTCCTAAGGCACAGCTGACAACACTCCTGCTGTGCACGAACAGAATCCCTGGCAGGAGTGCTGCTAAACTAAAAGCTGGAGGGCTTCAGAGCTTCTCCTTCCTTGAAGTAATAATTTGCAATCACATCCCAGCTTCAAAAAGCACCTGAGTCAGGTGGGGGTGAATTATTTGCGGATAGCAGAGCTGCCTTCTGCACACCAACAGCATTTCGCAAGTGGAGGATGCAGAAGGAGAGACCGTGGCTGAGAAAGATGTGCAGACACAGGACCAGGTCTATCCCGAACCTGGGAGTGCTCCCTCCATCACGGCTCCACCCCACGCACCAGTCCCTTCAATAGCCGTTTCCCTCTGAAATCGGATCGCTGGCTGTGAAATACCGACGCTATGTATTAAATGCTGTGTAATGGGTTCCACTTGCAACCTTTCGTGACGGTGTGTTTCTAATAACAGGCTGCGGGTGGGAGGTGGGGGCTCTCCGGCTGGGGGTTCGGGATGCTGGGGGGGGCTGGGTCCCGCAGCCGGTGTGTGTTGTGCCCACGAGGCTCATGGGGAGCTGAGGGGGCTCTTGTGAGGTGAAATCTCCCTTATGAGGAAAGGCTGAGGGAGCTGGGGCTCTGGAGCTTGGAGGAGA
>VWYH01005791.1:0-77493 GCA_013399365.1 Pampusana beccarii
CATTTTGTAGTGTGAAGCAAATTTTATGACTGTTTTTAGACTAGTTGAAGGTTGCTAAATAATTCCTGGGTCAGACACTTTTCCTCAGGTGCACTTCTACCTAGAGAAGTGGACACTCCACCAGCAGAGAAGTGCTATAATTGGTATATTGCCTCTGCAGCTCTGAGCAGTGGTTCAAGTTTATTTTCACTTATATCTTGCTATTCCACCACACAAATGATGTATCTAGGGATCATATTTCAAAGATATAGTTTCAAGGGTTGTGGGAACAATAAGATATTTTCCTTCTTTTAGCTATCCTACCCTGCCGTCTTATAAAACCACGGAGCAAACCGAGCCAGTCCTATGAAAATACCCTTTTTGTTGGTACAGTGAAACAACGGTTCTGCTGGTGCTGGCTCTAGCATGTGTCTGCAAAGCTTGCACCAGTGTCTTTGGTATCTGTCTGTCTGTAGAGTGATCAGGAAAGGATGTTCCTGCACGTTGTCAAACACTTCAGGATCTGGTTCAGAAAGCAGAGCACATCTTTACGCGGGTCCCCTCTGGCTTTCTACTGCTGTACACTTAGCACAGTAGTAGGTAGCGAAGTCTTGCTGAGTTAGTTTGTTCACCGTCAGGTTGCAGACAGATTTGGTGGGGTCCTTCTTGATACTAAATTTCCCCTCATTGGACCTGTTTTCAAGTAAAGCTTGGAGGACATGTAGGCAATGTGCTCAGGAGCTGTGCTGGGACTATTTTGGTACCAGTGAATGAAAACGTTACTGAAATCAGGATGGGAGACGTGGCAACGGATTAGCACCATTTTGCTTTCTGGCTTGGTGATGAATATCAGGGTTTGCTGCAAAAGTTGTGCAGAACTGCCTGTGTGAAAGAGAAAAATTAGAGACATGAAGCTGAGGTACTGAGGTATTTGCCACTGATGGTCATGCACTGATGGGAGAGAGCAGCGCATGTACAAGAAAAAACAGCTGCCGGGATGAAAGTGCTCAGCAGCCACATTGTCTCTGCTGTCCTTAGGGCTTTCTTTCAGCAGCAGACTCAAGTGGGATGGAAGCAGATCTGAGTGGCAGAAAACCACCCAATGAGGTTCTGCCAGCTGCAGATTTGTTAAATAATGATGCATAAGCCATTTCCGTTAATTAACATTTAAATGTACGGCAAACAGAAAACCCTGAAAAAACCAGCTTTGTAAGAAGAGAGCTTGCTACTGAGGCAAACTTCCCTCCCCCCCCCGCAAGGTGTTTGCTTAGAGGATGAGTAAACTGTCATCTTCTCTCTATCTTTTTTTTTTCTTTTTTCTTTCTCCTTCTCCCCCTCAGCATATGATCAATGTGTGCTAGCTTTTAAAGTCAGTTCTTCATATTGGATTTTTCGAGGTACGTCAGCTATCAGAGGATGGAACAGAAGAGGTTATTCATCTGAAGCAGCCAAACCACACGTATGCTGCTTTTCACAACCTGTCACGCTGCTGAGTCCCCCCAGGTGAGCCCAGCCTGGCCAGTTCGAATCATTTTTGAAACACGAGTGATTAGGGCTCTTCAACAGGTCAAACTGAATTTGACATTGGTGGTTGTTCTGATTTCAGCTAGGAAATTCTAAATTAGCAATTTAATATTTCTTTCTACATTGAGCAACTTCAGAAGCATTGACTTTCTCTGTTTCTCATTAGTGCTAGTTAAAAATAATTTTCAGAAAATGACCCCTTTCTTTTGTATTTCCTAAAGTGCTTTGCATTCTTTAGCTGTTGCAGAAAAAAACGGTAGTCTTTTTTTCTGTGATCTAGAACAGTAAGCGAACTCAATGTTAGTACCCCTTGCTGGTACAGCCAAGTCAGGCTGTCAATCAAGACAATGTCCCGATTTTGTGATAAATGAGAGTGTAGCCCACCATTTCCCCTTGGAGATGATGGAAACTCCATTTTGGGAACTGCTAAAACTAGAGTACCATAGAAACAACATAAGAAATAATCCTACGGAGAGAGTAAGATTGATTGCAGGATCTGACAAGTGTCTTAAAATTTCACTTCTAGTTCTAGAATCCTGTGATACAACTTCATAGAGACTGCTGAGAGTGTATATTCAGCATACCGAATTTTCATAAATAGCTCCAATTTGTGCTTGACTTTTATCTGATAAACAACAGCTCAGCAGCACCTCCCAGCTGCTTATCAGCTGTGCGGTGTACCTCACATCACCCAACAGGCCAGGACGGAAGAGTCGACAACCTGTGAAGGAAGGATAAGATGCTCAGCATCATGCAAAGTAGGATACTTCTGACTGGCTTGTCCAAAGACTGCACTTATATTGAATTTCCCTGGTGCAGCAAGAGGGAGCTGCAGCACATGGTGCTACAAGACTCCTGGGATGGCCCCTTGGAAATCACAGGCACTCTACAGTTCCTTTAGTCTCCTGCCTACGTCTTCAGCTGAGGATAGTTTGAGAAGGACTCTAAGATGGAGGTGGTTTTCTCCTGTGAGGATTCCCCAGCATTTACTGTGCCCTTCCTTATTTACAACTGGAAAGCATTCTGCTTCTTCATCCTTTTGGATTTTGCATCCATAAAGTTCCTTACCTGGGGTAAAACTTGAAAACTGTGACTAGACATGCAAACTCAGCAATTTCACCCAAAATTCTCTCCTGTCCTCGAGGACTGAAGTCCTGAAGGACTGCACTTCTCCCTTCCTCAGTCTCTCCCTCTTGGATGCCCCTGGTTCCCTACCAAGCACTTCCTGGCCTTTTGCCTGCTGTTCTCCCATGTCTCCACACACAAAGTTCATGGTGGTGTGAGGATGTTTCATCTGCCAATATGTCACTGCGGTAGTTGTCATGAAGAAGTGGTAGAAGGTCAAGGGAATGGCTGTGGGTGCAGTCCTAGGAGGTGGAGTGGTACTACCCGCTGTCTTGGTTGTCCAGCTTGGGCACCAACAGCACGTAGGTGTCTTTGCATGTGTAGATATTTCTTTTGGGGGAAACCTGTATCAAACCCAGAAAGGGTGATATGGACTGCTGTCTCTGGGTGGGGAGTAGGTCCCAGCTGACATTTAGTACCAGTGCATGTAGGTGAATTGTGACCCTCCTGTTACTTTGCAGCTAAATTTGACAGTGTCCTCCGGGAGTGGCGGGGCTGTGATGGAGACTGGTCCAGGTGGAGGGCCCAGAGCACACCTGGAAGGAGAGGACACAGCAGGGATGAGGCTGCAGCAAGAAATCCTCATCCCTGGGGACATGGGGGTGTCCTCGAACCACAGATATCCCATACATGAGGAAGACAGACTGAGCTTTACCCCCTGCTTCCGCTGGCAAAGGCACAGAGGGCCGCACAGTGTGAGGAGGGGGAGAAATGCAAAACATAATCTCTGTTGTATGCACTGTGTTGCGGACATTTGTCAGTCATCACACAGGGGAATCAAGCCGTTTGTTCAAAAATTGTCTGCAAAGTGTCATTTGAGCCTGGGACTCAGCTAATAGGACATTGTTGATACTAAACGGTGCAATTAAGCTCTGGGACAAATGGAAGTGTGATATAAAACCAAGAAGAAATATGTCCTGAAGCTATTAAGAATAACTAATACCTACAACTTACTTTCAAGGCAAGAGACAAGCTTTGAGTGTTTTCAAGAAGCCCATAATTTTTTCTAGTTCTGCCACAGCCCCTCAGAAAAGGAAGTTCAGAGATACTGGGCTAGTTCAACCCTAATGAGATTTAAAAAAAATTTTTAAAAATGCACAGTACCTCATCCCTTCAAAAAAGAAAATGAATTGATGAAGAGGCAAGTGATTTATTTTTTTTACAGTGTTGGCTTAGTTTCCTGTTAAAAACAAGGCAGAGAGGGGTGTGTCAATGTGAAAACTTGGTGATGCTGTTGGCAAGTGCTGCCTGCGCCTACAAACCTTAGTGAGACCAGGCCACTGTGCTTTTGTCCTGTGGGGCAGGTACCAGCACTTTCCTCTGTTCTGCCCTTCTGTGCTAGAGTACGGCTAACACTGAGCCCCAGTGTGACTCCCCCAGATAATCACAGACAAGTGACCAAGGGACAGGTTTTTGGGAGCTGGGGAGCATCCACACAGAGTCTCACTGTGCAGAGAGGTGCTCTGCTCTCCTGGCACCCAGCCCCAAAACTCCCTAAGCCAACGCTAGCTACGCTAACCCGTGTGCGAGCACCATCATCCTCACCTTCCTTCAGCCTTTGTTCATTGTGCTGCCTGACCCTGCAAGCGCTCAGACACACAGAGAGCTAGCTGGGGCATTTTCTAACATACTTCATACACTTGCAAGTCAGTCCAAAATCAAGTGTGATAACATTATAGTGATAAGAAGTTCAGCACAGAAGGACTTGATATGTAGAACATAAATTAAAATGGGAACAATGTCCTTATACATTGTAAGAAATGTTTTGTGCCTCAAATCTCCTTTTTTCCACAATACCATTTCCCTTCTCCCTTTGCATACTGCTCTGCTTCTCATCACAGGCAGGGAGGACACAGCTCCAGATGGCTAATACTTGCCAAAACAAGCAAGGATGGTTCCCTCCCACCCCGATAAACCCCCTGCACCATCCAGTGCCTGGGACATCAACTAAGAAAGACATCGGTGGTGTTTTACTAAGCAGGTTTAGCTTGCTGTTGAAAAACGCTGGGGGGGGTGGTCACACATGCTGTGTAAGTGTGGTCTCATCACTGCCTGCGTTGTGTAGGGATGGTTCTCCAGTCATCCCTTTCTTCCTGAGAAATGGCTTTGCATTCCGGCTGCCTCATCTCTGCTGGCACAGGCATGTCCATGAGCAGCCTGGTGAAAGAGCACTGCCGGAGCCTGACCTCAGCCCGCTCTCCCTCTCTGCCTGGCCTCAGACCAGCTGCAAAGTTCAGGTGGAGAATGTCCATCCCTGCAGCGAGCTCAGCTGGGCG
The DNA here is from genome assembly GCA_013399365.1 of Pampusana beccarii. Lineage (NCBI taxonomy): Eukaryota > Metazoa > Chordata > Aves > Columbiformes > Columbidae > Pampusana > Pampusana beccarii. The sequence goes on from VWYH01005791.1 coordinate 4,905, forward strand.
TGTAAATGCTTGGTGCTACCCAGCCAGAAACCTCTCTGAGCTGAAATGCCAAACCAAACCAAACCAAACCAAAACAAGAGTAATTATCCACCCTTTCCCTAGTCTTCACTCTAATTCCCCAGGGGTATGGATGGTTTCAAAGAACACTCTTCTGAAGCACCTAATGCAGCAATGGGTCTATCACAAACCAGATATAACCATGAGAACAATTAGGATAACTGAGTTAATTTCCTGCTATATGTTAATTTTATTACATGAGAGATCTTGACTAAGAGAGTGGTCCTGTGTTTTTTTCAGAAAGGAAGAATATCTTGGTTCCTGCTTGAAGTATTGGTAATCATATCGTATCTAGTAGACAAATGAGGACAGGTCAGATTGAACAAAAAGGAAACATTTTCATTGGTTGAAAAAACGTTTAGGAGAGGAAAGTTTGCACATTTTCAGGACAAAACCCATATGTCTGATCAGTGCATGTGCTACTCACTTTGATGTAGGAAAAATACCATTATACCTTAAAGCATGTGAAAGGGTGTACCAAAAACTTATGCACTTAATTCCAGTCACATTTGTAGTTGGAAAGAAAGGCGATGGCACCCTGTGCTGATCTGGGCTCGTTAATAGCCAGGGGTAATCAGGACTATAACATCACTGCCAGGTTCTCCATCAGCACTGAAAGCTGATATTTAACTCTGCCCTCTTCAAAGTGAGCACAAACCTCTGCAGCCTTCAAGCATTCAACCTGGCTGAAAGGAAATAATCAGTTTGGAAATCTGTTATGTTTATGAGAAACTACCACAACATTCCCTAAGGGTGTTACCCCTTGAATCTACCTCCAGAGTCATTGCATTTGGTGGCCATCTGGTGATGGACCCATAGAAACTGACACACAAATAAACTGTTCAGTACTTCCACAGGCCATGAGGGTTTTCTCAAAAGGAGGTTGTTTTCATAACAGTAAAATCTTTGAATAGCTGAAGTAATGTTACGTAAAACAGATGTTGTTCATCTGCTCATTCATGATGCAAACATAATTAGATTAAAACTTCAAATTCATTCCCTTTTTTTATTAACAAGAGCTTGAAATCTGTCAGGAAGTGGTATTGTGTCACAAACCACTAAACCTGCTAAGCTCTGCCAAGAGCATTTATCCCTGGAAACCAAGTTACTTCATCAGAGCATCCTCTCCTGTGCCGATAAAACTTGCTACCTGTTGTCTACCAATGTTCCCAGGACTGATGCAGAGCAAAGAGGACAGATGCCAGGCCACATCTAGGAGCCTGACACCCCTAAGGGGAGTCAGAAGCCTCTGGAGCTGACAGGAACCTACTGTGTTGTAGGTAGAAACACATTTATACTATAGAATTGCAACCGGATTTGAGCCGGGCTTACATTTCAACAGCTTCCTACTCTCACTGCGGAGATGTCTCTGAGTGTTAAACAGGCTGTGACTTTCAGGAGCACACTGGCATTCTGGACAGGATCGGTGTTTAAGAAGGAGAGGTAGATCGGCGGCCCTTTGCCCAGGGCTTGGTACCAGTGGATGTAGGAGGAGCTTGAGCCATCGGCTCCTTGGCCAATGCTGCTCTGCTGTGGCTGCCGGCCGATAAAAGACTGATCCACGCAGAGGGCCCACAGCAGGTCTGGAGGCAAACGGGAGGAGCAGGAGTGAGGAGATGCTGCTGGAAAGGCATTTTTAGTCTGCCATCCTCCTACCAGTCTCAGCACCACAGCTGGAGAGGCCGGGATGGCTGTTGGGATGGCAGTGTTGATCCCTTGCCATGGCCCCGGGACTGAGAACTGGGAGGGAAAGAGGGGAAACCAGGGCTGCCACTGCAAGGTTAATGGTGGCAAGGGGTTTTGTTAAGTGAGAGGAGATGCACATAGGCAGCCGGAGAGGTGCCCCTTTGGGAACTGGCCCCTGTGGGCATGTTTGGGGGTCTCTGATGGCTCCCAGGCCCGCTCTTGCCCTTTCTTTCCTTTGTATAAAATGCAGAGCAATGCAGGGTTTGGGTACTTTAGTATATTTAGATATTCATGAGACCTTTTGCAGAAGCAAGGCATGTTACACAGATCCAGAGGGATAATTTAGCGCCTCACTCATTATTATAATGACAGCTAGAGTCTGAGTGTGTCTGGGCATTTAACATTCACTAATATACATATGTCCTTCATTGTACCAGATCGTCTATTTATTTTGGTAACCTACATTAACTTCAGTTTTCGTTGGATACTGTATATTAATTTTCTTAATTTCTTCTCCTCTATTTCTATATGCTGCCAGTTAATTTAATCTCACAGACAGCTGCAGTGACCTTCTGTCTGAGGACATATTGTTTTGCTACAGGACATGCCAACATTTTTCACTTCTTTCTCTGGCCGGAAATGATATTCATCCTGCTCGATCTCTGCATTGGTTCCTCTGGACAGCCTAATGGCCAGGGTCGAAGGGAAGGAAACCTGGTGGGAGATACTCCACCAACCATTCCTGGCTGGTAGGTTTTGCAGACTGGAAGAAGGTCGTGCCTTGGTGCCCGCTCCCATATGGCACAGGAGCAGCACCCACTGCCTTACTTATCCTGCTCGAATACCAGCAGGACACAGGTGTCGTCTCGTGTGGAGACTGAGATTTTTCTCTATGGAGGTGGCTGGTCTCCCAGTGAGGTCAGAGCCTGAGAATTGGAGGTGGAGCCACTTTTCTGGGGCCTTCCCTGGCAGAACTCAGTGCTGATGGATGCAGGGTGCCTCCAACCTGGCCAACACTTTCCAGGAGACCTCAGCAGTGCTGTGTTCGGTTTATAACAAGCTCATTCTCCAGGCTAAAGGTCCACAGGACATCTGGAAAGTGAAAAGAGAACAGCGATGAGGAAGCCGTAGTTAGAAATATGCCCCTACCAGCAATGTCCACCTCATGCTGGGTCTGTGCAGCTGGGGTTCACAGGAGGTGTATCTGTCTCTGGGGCAACCCACATTGCTGATGGTACGGAGAACAGAAGTCTCACACCGATGCCTTACATTTGCTGAGGAGCACGCAGCTATGCTGCAGTCCTGGCGAATCAATGCATGAGCTTGCTGTGTATCCCTACCTCTCTGGCCAGCCATGGACCTGAATTTTCTCGTTTTCCCTAGTTTCTACACAGTAGAGCAATTTTTGCTCTTCGGAATATTACATTGTGGGGCATCAAACACCTGGCCCTATATAAAAAATAACTTTTAAAAAATGGAAGAAAATACGTACGTACAGGGAATGACACAAGCTGTGGAGGCTTCCAGGCTTCCATGTCTCTGCTGTGGCTCCTCGAGGGCCAGCAGCATCGCGTACTCCCAGGCAAGGACCGCTCCAGGGCTCAAAGAGCAAGATGAGCAACGAAGTCCTAAACCCTCTGATAAGAGAATAAGGAGACTCAGCAGCTGCTGTTGTTTCAAGCCTATCGGAAAGTTTCAGGCTTTGACAGTGAAAGAAAGGGGACGCAGGCACACACCAGGGCTGAGAGGGGATGTGTGGTCATGTCAGCATGGTATGAAAGCCTGAGAAGGTGGGGGGTGTCTCTCTCTACTGAAAGGGAGCCCTACTAAGTGTTTGGTACTTGAGAGGGGGGAAAAAAACCCTGGACAAAAATATCAGATTAGCTCCCATTTGGTAAATCAGGACAGTGAAAGAGTTCTCAAAGCATGAAGACCATGCATTGCATTTCCTTGAAAGGCAGACAAGAAGCATGCAAGCAGGCTGCTGCATTCAATACACTTCTGACCCCCAACACTCCACTACCGGACTTCTGCAGTGCCTCCTATTGACATCCATTCCCAGCTTTAACTTGCCTACATCTTGTAGAGGAAACCTTATGAGAAGGATGAGAACTGTGTGGGGGCTCTTCCTTATTCCAGGAAAAAGATGGGGTGGGAGAAGCCATCATGGGATAGATAACACTACTTGGTCAGAGACCCTGCATCGATTAGATCTATCTAGAAACCCTCACCTCATATTTCCTGGAAGCATAGGGTTTTTTTGTTTGTGTTTTGTTTGTTTGGTTGGTTTGGTTTGGTTTTCACTTTGTTTTGTTTTTTCCCTTGGACCTCTCAGAAATGGGCAAAAACAAAGGGTAGGAATACTATGAATCTGTATACTATTTTGCAGACCTAAACCAAGCAGCCAGAATAGCAAAACGGCGGACTATTTTACTTACTAATGTTATCCCTACATGTGTCCACTGTCTACCTCCTTTGCTGTTTCGAGGGCTCCATTTAGGGAAGAGGTGGTTTGGTGCATTATTTTTGTAGCCTCAGGAGCCAGTGCCAGGCAACTGAGGCCTGACCTCACTGCATGGGACTGGCTGGTTTTGAGCACTCCAACATTAAAAGACTCCAAACATTAATTTATCAGGGCTGTTTTGGCTGGAAATCAAATACCGCAGCACTCTGCCGACACCTAAGAACCACAAGTCAAGGAGGGTTTCAGTCATCCCAGTGTGATCAGGGCAAACCATGGGCAGGTGAACAGAGAGAGGCAGAAAGGAGGAGACATCAGAAAATTAAAAGAGAAACTGGCTTTACAAGGGCAAAGTAGTATGAAGGAGCCCTTCTTTTTTTGTTTCAAAATGTTTCTTCCTAGTTAATAATTTAGCAATTTATTTAACCACAGGTAGACTACACAATTATTTTAAGCAGAGATAGCGTATAAAATTATTTTATCCTCTTAAACCCAACAATGTCTCTTTGGATTGAATCAGCTGAGAAACTTATTACTTGGTGTAGACTTTTCATGAGTAGCCACTCTGGTTTGCTATACAGCACAAGTTTTAATGTGTATGTGATGAAAGGATATGGTGCTGTAATGACTTACAGTGAAGCTTGATAAAAATGGTTTTGCTTCTGTTGTTGCACTGAATTTGCATCGTGTGTCTGCAGGTATGAGCCAGTTCCATATAATGAAGGATATTAATGCAAAAAGCTCACAGCTGAAGATGGATCCAAATGACAGCTCTAATTTGGCAAAGGTAAATTCTGGCATCTACCACCCTCTGCTGGGTATCAAGGAGTAAAACTCTCAGAAGCCCTTTTTGAGAGCCGTGCGAATGCTGTACAGCATCCATAGTCATGGACAGATGCTGAGAATTCCTACAATATTATGAATTTTTTAAGTAAAAAGGTAGTGCATTAGTCACTTCTATTGTCATGAATATTTTTTAGGTATACAGCAGTGTGATGTTCCTTCTTGGGCTAGGAGATGCCTGAAGATCCTCAGCACTTATACAGCCTCTGCTGTAAAACATCTTATAGGCTTAAAATACAGTGTTCTGAATCTCTGCAAATGAGTATGGACAATTTCCACTTCTGTTTATATCTCTGCAAGACCCTGGGTGTCACAGCACTGTGCCAGATATGGTGTCTGACACATTTTAGCCACTAAGAGAATTTTGTTAGACCTTCTCATTTGGCAATTTCTGTCTTAACCCACACAGCTTATTCCTCAAGATTACATGTTTTTTTCATTCACTGACACACAGCCAGATTCTTCCTCCCATTGCACCTCAACGTGTTTAAATTAAAAAACTTATATAGGGAATTCGGCTTTCTTATGAATAATTACCTGAGATAAATGAAGTATAGGAAGCCTGGAGTACATTCACTTTCTCCTTTGTAGCATGCACCTTGGAAACATAATGATTAAAGTATATAGCTACTTACTTTTCCAGTGTTTCGATGTTCTTGGTCCAAGTATAGCTTCTACCACAGCGGTCTGTCTAGGCAAACACAGAGGCACTATCAATGACTGCTTGCACCAAAGCCTATGCTCTGATCGCACCAAAAGAGACCCCAGCCTGTTTTCTCTTCTGAAACCAGGTTGAGGACATACGGGGCTTTTGCATTTGTTGACCCTCTTCAGCAGATTTGGGTCTCACTGGTGGCTGAAGACTGTTTCTGGTGCCTACATGACACTTGGTTGTTCTCTGCACTGCATTTAGAGCCTGTGGCTCGACTGAAATCCTCTTTACACACAGAGTGGCACTTTTAATACTGTCTGGGTATTTTCTTTCCCTAAAGTTTCCTTTAACTGCTATTAAGCATCTGAATATGCAGCACAATTCCCTTTGGGACGATTTCAGCTTTGCCAAATTACTGTTAATTACGAGGTCCTTCTGCCAGTTACAAGAGACACTATTTGGAAAGCGCTGCAGTCCTCCCCATGTGATGCTCTGTGCTGATGAAACAAGTCAGAGTAAAGACAGCCATACGAGAGAAACGCAGGTGTATTTGAAACGCTGCTGGCAACATGGTACACACAAAGATAGCATCAGAGCGGGAATCACATGTGTGACGACCTATGAGAGGAATCTTTGAGTATCTCATCATACATTGAGAGAGATGCTGAGCCCAAAACCACAGCCCACTTCACGCTCTCTAATTCTGAACCTGGACTGAGAGCATGCCACTTCCTAAAATTCCTCTTCCTAATTAAACAAGATTTCTTTACTTCAGAAAGAGCTGGAGTTTAAAACAGAAGCGAAGTGTCTGTCACGTAACATCACTGACTGGCAAGTCCATGGCAGTCCCCGCACCTACAGCAAACGTCTCGCCACCAGAGAGCACATCAGAGCCAACAGTGATACTGCAGACTGCAGCTGCCTGGAAAAACACCTTCACGCTCTTTTGAGCTGCTTTCAGAAATGTGACCTTGCCTAATTAATTGAGCTAACAACTTTCTGCGGCTGGCAATTGGCTTATCAGGTGGCGTTTCACTGCCACCTTAGTGTTTTAGATATAAGAAGACAGACCTTTTAAGTCTGTTAAAAAAGAAAATAACAACGAAATCTGATTTTGTCTTCAAGCAGCAAACTGTGGCATTTTGGAGTCTACTGTGGTACTTCTGGCTGCTACAGCTGCAATACTTGCTCATATTGTGTCTGCACATCGATGTGCAAGAGGGGACAGACTTAAACTGCTCCCACAGCCAGGGACTGCTCTTGCCCAATCCCACCCATCTAATCTACTCACCCCAGTGACTTCCTTTCAATGCCTTTTTCCTCATGTCAGCAAAACGCAAAAAAAAATTGTGTCCCCCCCTTCTTCTTGTGGCAGGGACTGATGCACCCAGCTGTGAGGTCTGGAAGAAACGGAGCAACGTGGGGAGAGGAGGAGGAGGGAAAAAAGGACAGAAGTGTTATTCGGCTTATGCATTTTTCATGATTCATGAAAGGCTGTAAACCAGATAGATGAGCTGCAAATACACAATTTATTCGTTCGCTCACATTAGATGTTCCTCCATCTTCAGTTATTTTGTCTTCCTTCCGAGGCCACACGGTACATAATCAGCCTGCGGGATCAGGAGATTTGGTCTCTAAATCTTTCAAGGGTTTATTTTATGTAGAATTAGAAATTACAGCTGCTGTCCAAGGTGAGTAGTGTGTGCTGTCTTAGGCATAAATAAGCCTTTAGACAAACCAAGATACAATGGGCTTCTGTTTTACAGTCACTCCAAAAGCAGGAAATTCAGTCATTCACCAAGTCCCATGTGATGTGTTAATCAGAAAAATCCAAGAAAAGGGAGAAATAATTCTGGGCTGATATAACTCCGGGGGAGGGTATCACTGGTATGTAACAGCAGTACATACTGGAAAGAATTTCCCTTGCTTGCCCTAGAATAAGCTTCTATATATCACAGAGAGATACACTTATTTTATACACTATTTATCTCAGGAAATGCAGACACTAAAGTGTTTGACATGTCTGATCGTCTAACAAAACCAGAAGAAGAAATTGAATATGGGAAACAGTTGTTAGCCCAAAATGATAATTCCACTTCTATTCAAGAACTCCTACTGTTAGAAAGGAAAATTAGAAAAGCTATCATTGTGGCTAACTTGTCAATGTCCTTCCTTTAACTTCTACCACCTTAGGATATAGAATTTCGCAAGGAATTTTAAAGATATAACACTAATAATTCTCCGCATGCTTCCTGCCAGACATCTATTTGCTTTGTGGCTCTGGAGTGCATGTGTGAGATACAGCAACATACTTAATGTCAGAGCAATATGCCATACTCACAGTAACCGCAGCACTTAAATGACACCAGCATCGTGTGCAATAGTATGGCTTTTGGGACATTATCAGTACATCTTCTTATTGCCAGTAAATAATGACTGTCCTTCCAGTATGTGGGCACTTGATGGTTTTTGAAATGCTATTTTTCTTTATACTGAGATAGAATTAAGAAACGAAGAGTCAATAAGTATTTCTGAAGAGAATGTCAGAAGAAACCACGAAAGCTCTTTGCTGTAGAGACCTTTCCTACGTATATACAACCTCAAGCATGCTGCAAACCCTTTACCAATGGATCTGGCACCTTAATCTGTTACCAAGGACATAGGAAGAATCAAGTCCAAGGGTGCTGACTTTGACTTGGGTACTGCACACAATCAGCACGGGGTAAAAAAATGCTGTGGGCTGATCACAGTGTCCTCTGCTTCCTTAAGGTTACGGCTGTCACGCATGATGGTCTCATTTGACTGTAGGCCCCATTTAAAGAAGTGGTGACATGGTGTCCACAGGGAAACCGAGGCTCCATCGTCAGTGCTGGCCTGTTGCACTGATGTGTACAGCAAATATTACTGAAATGTAAGTGTGGAGATGTAGTTAAGCAGGCAGTTCTGGCCTGGGAGGTCATCAGAGTCCCACCATAAATCAGGTGTAATGGGTTATTATGATGGCCACAAAGTGGTGCACTGAAGTCTGGAATTTATTATAACACACCAAAGCAAAATAAAGTTGTTTCACTGGTGAGATTCTTGGCCCTCGATCACTATTGAGAAATGATCACACAACAGCCAAACCTGTTAAAGAAATGAACAGAAAACCAAAGAGCTTTCCTGCAACCTCCTTAGACTGATTGCTCATTGTGACATTTCAAAGCAAAAATCCCAGCTACCACAGTTGAGCCATTCAACTTCTTCACAAAACACAGCTATCAGCAGACTTGCTTTTGAGAGCTACTGTATTCTGAAAGAAAAAACAAAAACAAAACCAAAAGAAACCAACTTTCCTCCAGTTCCAGAGCAAGAAAAAAACCTATTTCTTCAACTGAAATCTGACAAATTAGAAGGAGAATAGAATCAGATACCATTTGCACACAGAACGAGCCCTCAGCCAAATATCATGAAAAAATAAAGAATCTGCTAGGAAAATATAGATGTTCCTAAATATTTGCAGCTTCCATGCACCAGCAGACACAATAGAGCAGATTCATGGAGAACTTTGCTTCCACACAAAATAACTGGACAAGGAAAAAAATTCCTAAGAAGTGGCAATCTTCAGTTGAGTGATGGTCAAGCAGAGACAAGCTCCCTTGGTGCCTCTGGACAGACATTAGCTGGTGGTCAGAGTCCGGAACAGGAGGAGCAGCCAGGAGATGTGCTGAGCTGGGGTTCTGACCCTTTGGAGCTCTGACCACAATTGGGTTGAGAGCAAGCATTCAGATGTTGCACCTGTTATGCTGCGCTTCTTTGGAAAAGGAGGCATTAAGATTAGACTACCTAATACAAAATACAAACTAAACGAACTTCAGTGTTACAAAACTTCAAAAGCACCACAGATGAAACAGCTTCTTGGGATCAAAGGTTTATTTTTAATGACACAGCACTGGAAAACATAAGTTACAGATGACTTTTTGATACAGGATACATTACATATCTTATTTTAAAAGGATCTGTGAAGGTATGCTGCATAAATACAAATAGTGAAAATATATTGTGTTTATTTCTTCTCAGATATTAGTTCTGTTTCTTTTTCAAAATTTATTCAGCCAATTAAATAAAAAAAGTATAGATTAGCATCATAACAGGTCCCCGTCCAGACTATCTCATTGTAACTACTGCAGCTGGAAGAGGAGACCTAGCCATGCCTTCTCAAAGGTTTAGCAGCTTTGAACGTGATGTTATTCGTCATCTCAGAATGAAAAATTCACATTACAAGCACAGATACTGTATCACGTTTTGGCAATGGAGCAGCTAGTTTTGCTTTGGAACAAAACCGTTTCCTGTAATGCCAGACAGTGAAAGAGCAATGCGTGTACTGATGACACTACACAGCCAAAGAACTACAATGAAGTCATGAAAATGCATATATATCCATATGCACTTATATATACACATGTAAGTTCTTGTGTGTATATATATTACGCATGTCCAAAAATAACATTGAAAAACGTTGCAGCAGTTAATTATTTTTTTTAACACATGAAACTTATAATAGTTTGACCTCATTACTACAGGATAACTAAATCTTCTGCAGTGCAACTCAATACAATACACTTAGTGCAGAGAAGTTAAGGTTTTGGTATTGAGGAGGCTAATTTCAGATTTCATGGGAAAGGACCAAATACAGGATTCACCATAGTTCTGACAAAGCACAAACAAACCTGTTGCCACGTACGTGTGAACAAATAAGGACATCTCTTTTTTATTCAATTTTTTTTTCATGTACTGCTTCAGAAATTGCTAGTTTATCTGTTTGCATTCATGCTCATTTTGATATGTTTCAACAAGCTTTGTCTGGCACCAGTCTGTAAACCATTAACACCTTAAACCACAAAAAGGTGGGCTCCTGTGTTTCAAAGAGGTTAAAAACCTACTGACTGAGCTTCATACCACGTTTGTCTGTCTGAGCGGAGAACTACTCCAGACGACGTGTGAAGTTCTCTGGGAAAAGTCCTTTATAACTATTTGCATCTCTGTACTGAAGCCACTCGGATTCCTTAATGCCTGTCAACCAGCCAGCCTCCTGTAAGGAAAAACACAGAGTCTCTTAAACTTCAGGTCTTCCCCCTTCCTTGCTATGAGCTTCAAACCTAAAGACATTTCATTTCAGAGTCACACGGCTAAAAGACTTGGTGCTTTGGTTAAAAGGCAGCCTCTGATTTTGCTCAGACTGTCTTCTCTGTTCTGCCAGACCAGAGTTTCGTGACTCTCGGTGACTGTGAGCATACTGTATGGCCTTTATCCCATCTAACCTCTGGCTGAACTCAAAACTGGATAATCAATCTTCCGGGTCATCCAGTATTACACCAGATCTGCATTTGTGGAAATCTCTGTTGAGACTTTTTCAAAGTTGCCACTATAACATTGGCACAGCTGTGCAGTAAGAGCATAGCAGCGGGCCACAAACACTACATGATACTATAGATGGGTGAAAAAGTAGTTTTCAGTCTGAATTTTTTCCCCTGAGAGCTCTCTTCTCTCGTCCATGTACTGGCCGTCAGAAGAAATAACAGTTCTTGCAATCTCTGGAGTTACTTCCTCTAGAAACTCAAAGTTAGTTAATATGCAATTATTTTTTCCAAAGGCTCTTGGAAACGTAAACCAGAACTTGACGCACAAAATTTCAAATGAAATCACCTGCAGTCTAAGCAACTGAAAGAGAGATTTCTTATTGGAAAATGCCGCGTTCTCCTAAGTGTGATCAGCTCCACCTGGAATAAACTCAGTTCGGTGTCTTTTAGAATGATCAACCTGTTCTCATCTCACTAACTCTGTGCTTTGTTCCTTTTAAGAAGAGGAGCAAGAGCAGAGCTGTGATGAACAAGGAATTTCTAATGCTGTCATAATATTATCGCACTGAGAGTACACAAGGCAATAGAGTAATTTGTACGGATCTTCACGTACAGCACCAAGTCATGATTGCTCGGTGGCTGCATGTGGTGGTACACTGGCTCTCTGTCCCAAAATAAGCAACATTAAAGCAGATACAGCTTATGTATGGCATTGGCTGGGTACGTTTCACTGGGGACACGTTTTTGAAGCACCTGGAATATCTCAGAGAAAGGAGAGAGGAATTGCAGCTTTGTAGCACAGGCAGTGTAGATTGTACAAAGGAAGGAACAGTTTTACTCAAGACTAATGGAAAAATTGAAGCCACTGGGTGAGACTGGTTTGCTTCAAATGGGGAACACAGGCTGATGCATTAGAATTAGAAACCAGCTGTATTAGAATTATGGTTTTAGACAGGTCAATTTTGAGGGAGAATAAAGAATAACACAGATAAAAAGATGCTGTATAAATCAACAACAAAGTACTTGGCAAAAGACAAAAAGATTAAGGTTTACGGTAATGTTAAACATGAAGGGCAGATACGTACTGAGTAATAAAGATATGACCAGAACCGTTTCAGAAATATGAATACATAAAGGTTTATTTTCTCCATCATTGCACACAATTTACTCCAATTAATGCTAATGGAATTTCGATGCACACCGCAAGAGAACATACTTCATGGATTCACCAAGTGAAGATTTAGCATATTTAATGCATAACATCCTAAGAAAAGCAGACTGAAGACAGAGAGCAGATTTTTTCTATCCTTACAGCAGTGCCCTATTCTGCAAATACTTATAACAAAATCAGTTGAACTGCCTATGAGGTAAGATGCAGCATAATTTGAGTAAGGATAGCAGAAGCTATCCCTATAAAAAAGAGCAAAGTGCCCTACTAAAAGAAAAATCCTTTATTCTGAAATAAAAAACAAAACCAAAACCAAATTACTTGTCTCTTGAATTAAAGGAAAGCTCAGCTGAGATGATCAGCACTGGTTATTACCTACTTTTGGACAGCACCAACCACGAAAACAATTTCAAATACAGTCACAAGCACTCATACGTGCTTAGGGTATTAGAACTATTTTAAAGAAATATTTTAAACTCAGAGCAGCGCTCTTATCTGCCTCACTAGGCAGGATCCAGCCCCCACCTCTCAACTCCAACATCAACAGGAGACTTCTCACCAACACTACAGGCACCAACAGATGCTCATGAAGCAGCTGGTGCCAGTGGTGTGCAGTACGGTCTGCTCTTTTAAAGCAGCGGCCAAAAGTCAATTCACTTCACTGCAATTCAGTTTAACGCACGGAATAAAATTCTTTAAAAATTCACCTGAAATGCACTGTTAAGACAAAATGATACGTCTTAAATGCAATTATTCTGTTGTTTAATTCAGTTTCAAGCTTCCAGAGGACAGAGTTAGCTTTAGGGGCATGCAGCACACACAGCAGCACCTCCATACATTTTGGCCGTAGGACAGCACAATTTGTGTGTGGTCTCAGTGCTCTGTGTGGTTAAAATTGTATTATTTCTCCAAATCCAGATGTAAAAGCCCCAAACATCTAGGGACCAGGTAATCTATTCTACTGCAATGTTAAGACAGGATGATATATAGCAGTATATGCACAATTTGTAAGTCATCTTCCATATTAAGTCTTGTGTGCATCTGTGCCTGTATAAAATATGGTACAAAGTAGCATAAAAAAGCCCTAGAGAATATGCTGTGCTCAGATCCTGCTAGTAGCATATACCTGGGACTTCAGCTGTAGCCAACCATGCCATTTAGTCTCAAATTAAACCAAGTAAAAAGACAAAATTAAAATCTTTGTGTTTTCTAACAGTAGTGACAATGTGAGAAAAAAAGCTGAGACAAAGAAAAATGTCCACAAAAGAAAGAATCACACGTTTTTACCTGATCCGCTGTGGTCTCAGAAGGAATTACTAGTACAATATCTCCTCGTTTTAAATTGAGCTCATCAGCGTTAGCTGCCTCAAAATCATGTAGAACTTCGACCTGAAGAAAATAACACCAAACACATAGACATGACCTAAATTGAGACATTTTCCTAACAAAATTATCTGTTAAATCTTTAAAGGAAAAAAGAAAACAATGATGTGTCTTCTTTATGCAAACACAGGACTATAGACAGGTACATTCAAATCATTAATGTCAACATTGGTTCATGTAAAAGTTTTCTATTCATATACTTGGGAAGCAGGGACAGCTTAAGTAAGTCTTCCTGAAAGTACCAAAGGAAACCTAAGATCCTTTCCCAAGGTTATAGGGAATCAAGGACAAATGATACTGCAACACCCCACGAGTCCTGCCACCCTTATTCCTTCTGTGTAAGGAACTTGCTTTCATTACCCACTCTTTTTATCAGATCTGAGAGAGAGGTGGCAGAATTTTGCAAATAAAATTGGGAAAGACTCCCAGGAACTGGTATTTCCTTGAAGAAGACTCTCATTCGCTTTTCGTGGCCACTGGGTATTATTCTTGCTGTAAACATCCATGGAAATTTGAGTGGGATATAGAGCACTCGTTTCAACAGGTGATCAAAGAGGTGAGTAATGGGAACCCTACGTAATGTTTGCCCTGGAAAGAGCTCCTATTTACTGGCAGATGCCAAAAATATCTGTCTTTCAAAGGGATGATTATTAAAATGTTGGCAGGATCAGCATGTCATTGTGAACAGACCATTTTAGCTAAATGGTTCTACCTCCTTAAGAGATACGCTATTCTAATTTTCTCAAAGCACAGCCAGTTCCATGGTAAAACTGAAATAACGAAACAGAATGGCATCAAGAACCAGATGGCAGGCATATACTCTGCTTCTCCTTATTTATGTCTGACCCAAGAGAGTATGATGAAAAACAAAAGATGAACTATGTCAGCATGTATGAGTCAGAGTTGCACGATACTGTTCACCCTCGCCTTAATGTTGTTCTCAAAGTTTGCTGAAAATATTGAGCAATAAGAATAGACCAAGAAGAATGGCATACTTACGAAGTGCTACGGGACTAATTAGTCTGAACTATGCAAATTATAATAGGAAGCATGTAATGTTCATCCATCCTCAAGGAGCTTTTCTGCTGCTCAGTGATTCCGATGTGAGGAGCATTATGAAAGAACCTTGTGAACCAGGAAACCCTTGGGGTCTTGCCAGCCAAGGAGAGAATTTCTCGTATGCCTCATTAAACTTTTCTGTTTGATTACCGTAACAGTTTATAACAATAATATTATTAAAGTCACAGAATGACATTCTGGCTTCATTACTGTGAATTGTAGAAGTCCCACGGGTTTCAATTGAATCAGAACTTCCACTGTAGATTTTCAGCCCAGAAAATGCCGTTTTTTAATATTCATAGAATCACAGAATGGTTTTGGTTGGAAGGGACCTTAAAGATCAAATATATTGTTAGTATATCAGATATATTGTTAGCGTATTGCTGGCTAACTCTGTG
Source organism: Pampusana beccarii (assembly GCA_013399365.1). Classification (NCBI taxonomy): domain Eukaryota; kingdom Metazoa; phylum Chordata; class Aves; order Columbiformes; family Columbidae; genus Pampusana; species Pampusana beccarii. The sequence continues at coordinate 19,951 of VWYH01005791.1, forward strand.
GCAGTGCAGTTTTACTAAATATATTAATTTTCAGTAGCAATTTGGTGAGATGAAAGGGCTCTTATACTTTAGTGAGTCTTACAGCGATATAAGGACATGCACAGTGACAACGGTGTGCAGAAAATGTATCTTTTCAGATTTCACATGTGAAGGAATAACACAATATCCAAGTTGTGTTTGTGCATATTTGTGTGTGCATGTGTCTGGCTGTTAAAATAAGCATCCTTTGGCCTCACGAAATCCCCACCTAGGCAGACAGACACATCCACAAAGGCCAGATCTGAAGGGATGTCTAAAATAAGAATGAAGAAGCAGACCTTAAAGAGAAAGCCGGGTGGCATCGCAGAAGCTGTGTCTTCTGCTGGAACAGGCTGATCTTGAGAAGGTTCAGCCTGGATTTCTTCAGCAGGTTTCTGCTCACTTCCAACTTCAGAACTTTCACTGGGAGAAGCATCAGTGCCCTGAGTGCCCATCTCTGCTGTGGCATCTTTGGAGTCATTCACGATGACTTCATGTTCTTCTCCCTCCCCCTCATTGTTTGATGCTGGCTCTATCACTACCGAAGGAATGCTGCTGACCTTTTCCTGAGGAAAAAAAAAATAAAGGGGGGCAAAACCCCCACAAATGCACTGTAAGTGTATTTAGTACTTTATTTCAAGCAGGAAAACACAATTATTTGTTTATTGTACAGGACATCTATGGGAATGGGGATTTCTTTCTTCTCCACAGAGGATTCTTACATTAAGATAGAAAACAGTACTTGTGCATGAATGTAAAGGAGTAATCCCTTCCCTGTTTTCACTGTTCCCCTTAGCTCTCCTAAGTCTACTTACTATATTACCACAAATCATTGCAGTAAATAATAAAAATGCTCTGCAGGTTGTTTGGGTTTCATTTTTCAAGTGCATGGAAGTTAACGGATCTTTTTCCTACACTCTGCTCTTAAATTTGGGTGGGTTTAGATAAAGCCATAAGTTCCAGGTGTCACTGTCCTATATTTCTTTTGGAATTCAAGTCAGCGGGATAATAGTGATATAAAGGTGATGAAAGAAGGAAACATGACCTATTTCTTCGACTGATTGAGGGTATTCCTCCTGATTTACAGCAATGTAACTGAGAGCAGAGAAAGCAAAAAAGCTAAGTAGGTAGCATCTGACCAATAATAATGCTTAGGACAAAAAGCATACAATGAAATTCGCTGGAGCATCCAACCTGTAAAAAACAAGTTCACCAATCCTCTGCCAGACCACCTTGTTCTAGCGCACAGAAGAAGGCAGCAAAGGTGGCAACTGGCTGCCCAGCTGCAGGGTCTGCCCTAGTAGCTGTTCCCCAGCTTCTCAGAGGTTGCAGAGGAAAGGGCAGCAGGCCAGAACCAGATACATAGCTTGACCACCACGATTTACTTAAAACAAAGTAAGGCTATTGATAGGATAGGGTGCCACGAGACAAGAAAAATCTATTTATTTCTCTGACTGTTTCTCCAGAAAGCCCTGCTAGGTTATGTGTTAAAGCTCGTCTCCACAGAGGAGCACAGAGAGAAAACAACAGGAGGCAGAGCCCAAACAATGCCCCATCCATGCCGCTCCCAGGCCCATCACAGGAACCATCAGCCCAAGTCCCACCTCCACAAACCCAGGTGAGCGCAGAGGCACAAAGGCAGGCACAACCCAAATTAAGGACTCAGAAGAAGGGACATCCTACCCCAGGAGAGCCTCAGCCTTGCTACTGGCTGGACCTTGGGGCACAGAGCTGGAGCATTCTCCAGAGAATCATAGAGACTCCTGGGTTGGAAGGGACCCACAAGGGTCATCGAGTCCAACTGCTGTCCCTGCATATGACAGCTCCACAGTTCACACCATGTGTCTTGCCTCTCTTGGGCTGTTGAATCTGTCCTGATTCCCCTAACGCACTCTCTCATGCACCGACATGAGTTACCTGAGTTATATCAGCCTCCTTTTCTTCTCCCTGAGGTTTGTCACCTTCAGCAACACCCTCCTGTTCAGCGGTAGCAGCACTGTCACCAGCTCCTGCTGCTGCAGCCCCCTCGGTGACAGGCACCACCTACAAACAACAGGAGAGAGGGACCATTCAGGGTACGAGTTCTGGGTATCTGCTGGAGAGACCATGGACTGCCCTGCAACCTCCCTGGGTGGTGTCAACCCACGGCCTTGGTTTCATTGAGGTTCCTCCTGATTTGTGGGGGAGAGCAGTGCTGGGGGCGAGGTTATGCAGGGAAGCTGATCAACAGGTGGGAGAGAGACATTTATGAGACCTCACTGGGCACATTTAGCAGAATCCTCAGGTGTCACTGGCGGACTAGCAGTTTGCCAAGGCTCTGGTGTTTTTCCCTTCTCTTGCCTTCAAGCTGTATTGTGGAACAAACTCACCACAGGTTTCTGTTGAGGAGAAGGAGCTGCAAGCTGTCCAGGGGTCCACAGGACCCTGTTACACTGTTTCCCCAAAAATAAGACCTACCCTGAAAATAAGCCCTAGCATGATTCTTCAGGATTTTTGACAATGCTCAAAATATAAGCCCTACTCCAAAAATAAGCCCTAGTTACAGTTCATTACAAAGTCAATTTAAATAGTGTCCAGGCAGCTATACCTATAAAAAAGTAAGCATCTTTTGGAGGAAAAATTGTATAAGACCCTGTATTATTTTCAGGGAAACAGGGTAGTGGAGTCTGTTCTTGGGAAGAGACTCCAGGCCTTCTCCAGCTACTATCACATACATCTAGACCTGTGCTGGCTTCAAAAACATGGCCTTAACTACAGACCTCTTTCTAATAGAGGGAAAAAATAGAGGGGAAAATAATGTAACTGTAAAGAGCTACAGCTAGGTCAGTATATAAAAAACATACATAAAAGCTCATTCAGTCTGGATACGACTGCTGAAAAGTTAATGCATGTTTTGTTCCAGTTCTTGAGGTAGACAGAAAAGCACCTCCCTAAAGATCAATGGTGAATCCTTCATCCAGGAGAGACTGTTGCTATAATTTATGTATCCCCCTAACATTTGTATTGGTATATATGAGCATACGCTTACAGTAACAGATATATACTTACGGTGGATTAATCTTATTAATCAAATTACCTGCAACATGGAATTTTTAATGTATGGCAGATAGCACCAGGATAAAGTGAAAACACTGAATAGAACTTGTTTTCTAGGTACCAATGTCAAGCTACAGTTAGCAGAATTATCTCTGATCTTCAGCTAACATGCTGATGCTCTTTGTTTCCTAGGTTTGATCTTTCCTCCACAGATGAGGCTAACTTATCTACCTTAACTCAACCTGAACTACCAAACGCAGCCAATGAAGGATGCCCTATCGTAAAAAGAAGTAACATCAAAAGATATGGGCAGATGTTGACATCTTCTCCTGTGACTTGCAAGGCATTCAAGTTTGCCACTCATAGTATTGCCAATTTTACAGCCTTGACCCAAGAAGGTACTCAAATAAATGATGAGTGTAAAAGCTCTGGAAGGGGCTAGTGAGAAAGAGGGGGAACAGAGAGCATATCAGATTGATTTTATACCACACACTTCTAACAGCAGGCTGCAGAAATTGATCTTTCTGTCTGTTGTGATTAGGATCAACACTTCTTTTCTATTTATTTGATTTGTATAGCTAATTTTATTTCACTAAGGAGGAGAATACTAATTTACACGAATCAGCTCTCAAATGTCCTGCTGTGAAAGGGTGATGTTCTCACAGCCTGTAGCCATGAGTCACTGGATGTATACCACAGATTCCAAATTAGCTATCTCTAGTAGTACTATCGAAATTTGGACAGTTGCCCCATTATACCAACCAGACAGGAGACAAAGAAAAGGTCATCCAGATCCAGTATAACGAGGCCTGCCACAGAAGAACCACTTGCTGTTGTAACAGTAGCAGAAGTGAACGCTTCTTTACCCGGGCTGCAGCCAATTCACATTTGCACACTCCTCTCATTAAAACTGCTGTCAGATCCACAAAATGCCACAGATCCGGCAGCAGCAAGAAGGGGGATGAGAAGAGGTGGAGGAGGAGGAGGAGGAAGAATAGGAATAGGAGAAGGAGGAGGAGGAGGAAAAGGAGGAAGAGGAGGTAGAAGAAGAAGAAGAAGAAGAAGAAGAAGAAGAAGAGGAGGAGGAGGGCTACCGAGCCTGTGGGTGGGAGTCTCCCAAAGTAGCTCCCTGAGCTGTGGTAGATTTCCAGAGCTGAAGATCTGGCCCCATGGCTGCATTTAGAAATGGGCTGGGTAATTTTTATGACGGTTGGTTATAATTGCAGCTAAGCTAGCTAATGTAATGTCAAGAGGAACTAATCATGATGATTTAGGGAATACAGCAATTGCTTGTGAAGTCTCGGAAGACTTTTGGGATAGTACTGAAGAATTTGTTATGCAAGTTACAGTATCAGAGGGATCACCTTCCTCTGGAGGCCAGATATCAGCTTAGCAAAGAGCTTGATCTCTTATGGCAGCTCTTCTGCATACAGTAATACTGCCATTTTAAACAGAACACAGGGTCAGACTTACCAGATAAGAGACCTCAACTTTATAAGGAAAAGTGATAATAGAATAAAAAGGGGAAAGATACATTTCCAAGACTTAGCCTTGGTGCCTATGAGATAGTGAGGAATTCCTTCCATGTTTCTTCTTGGACCAGACTTGTTGCGAGTGACAAGCCAACACTAGAGAAGCAACGTGACACTCTTTTGTGTCAACACCAAGCTGGGCCTGATCTACACTTCTTTCCCATATTTTGTTGCTAGTGTAATTCTACTGATTTCTACATGGGTGTCACCGTGCTGGGGAGGACTACAGCACCAGTAAGTCCCAAACTCACTTCCCAGTGACACTGGGATACCCTGGAGCCACAGAAATATCCTCATCTCTAGCAGAGCTAATGCTGTTTTACAGCAGGGTAACAAACCCAAGCTTGGGCAGCTGGACTCAGCACATTCTGAAACCAAAGGCTGATGACCTTTTTGTACCAAAATGAGTACCAACAAAAAAGAAGGTTGCCAGCAACTTGAGATACAAATCCTAAGTGATTAATGACTAGGAGTTACCATCTCTTCCTCAGTCCCTATTTCTATTCCTGCATTTAATATGTAGCCAGTCCAATTGTGCTGCTCCCTGTGCACATTATAATTTCACTTTAGTACAAAAGGATTCAGGGTAAGTAGTTCTATCACCTCTGAAGAACTATAAGTAAAATACAACCATAAGAGTCTACACACGCCCAGCTTTAAGTATGAAACGAGCTTTTCAGTTGCTTTATAACTTGATTTTAACTGTGTCTAATTTGATGCCCAATTTGTGCTTTAGAAAATAAACTCATATTATTATTTTCAAATATCTGTTTTAGTTCAGGGCATAGTGTTCTAAGAAAGAAAATAATAAAAGCTTTTTTCTAATAAAGATGTTTGCGGGAAGGCTAGGCAAACTAATTTATGTAAAGTGTAAAGGCTACTGGGAATCTATGCAGCTTATTTCCAAATGTCAATAGAAACAGCATTATATTCCCTTCTGCCATGAAGCTGCATTGTTCACTGCCCTGTGATATTTATCAGTCTATATTGCTACAACATGAAGTTTCTAAGGCAGGTCCTGCACTAAATGAGAGATGCTCTGGTGTTAGAATATATACTGCAGATATAGATAGATCTGTGCAGTGTTAGAATAGGTACAGCAGCTGGGTCACAGTCACATCATATCAACCTGCACGTTGATGAGATGCAAATGAAAAAGATACTTTTTTTGCCACGATTCTCTTGAAGATATTAAACCACAACCACACTCATGAGGCTGTTCATATGTACCTCGCTCTCTTTCTCAGCAACTCCAGTTGTCTCTTTATCCCCTGCCTCGACACTGTCCTGTATAAAGAGGAAAAATGATCATCACCTTACTCATGCTGAGGTAACAGCTGCAGAGAAATTGGTATTAATCAAGCTTAATGGAAGCAGGGCATGTATGGGATGAGATGAAATGAATGGCTGGGACTAAATGGGATAGTATCTAGCAAGTGGAAAGATTCTTGCTGCCACACATCATCTGAAATAAAAGTAGTTATAGGGTAAAAAAAACAAGAAATAAAACCTCTTATTTATATCGCCATTATCACACTCTAAGTGCTAAAGACACTTTTATTTCCCACTCAAGACTCAAAAACTGTTCCCACTATAACCTGGCTGCTGGCCCTGCAACTCACCAGAATTTCAAGGTGAACTTTCTAAAACGCTTGCTTGTTCCATTCATGTTGGACATTTAAAGGCACTGTTCAAAAGAGATGGGTCACAAAGTTCATTATTTTTTTGCAGAATCACCTTTCTCTAGGCCCTTATTCAGTAGTACATGCAGCAGGTGCCTGACATTTAAAAAATTAGATGTGTCAGTGGTTTTCTAGATGGTCGAGCGATCAAACGCACTGAACAGTAATGGACCCCCCCAAACAGTACTTTTTACAGCACAGATGGTATTTAATACTGGGTCCTTTTTATCAGAAGCTGTAAGACTGCCTGAGTTCGATGTTTTGGAAGCAAGAAAAAGAGGGCACAATTATTCCCCAAACTTTCCAGGACGGTACTGCCCATGCTGGTGTCCAATTCTACTGTAGCATTTATGGATTTAACCAGTGACTCAAACCAGGAACATCTCTTCTGCTTGAGCTCGGGTTCAGTTTTGGCTATTGCTCTTCCTGACCTGCACGTTTAGGTCAACAAACTCAAAATCACTATGATTCAGGCCTGGTTTGGAACAGTTGAAAGTGTTTTTCTTCTGTTCAGGTTTGACTTCTTGCATACACAGGGTACTTTCTAAAGACACTCTGCTGAGGAAAAGCAAATCAATGCCCCACTATGGAAACCCACTTCACTAATAAATTTTGAGGCTGTTTTGCAAACACAGCCAGGTCAGATTTTTCAAAAGAAGGTAAGGGTGAAGACAAGTTATGCACAGCTCTGTGAGGGCATGGTAGCTTGGACTGTCCCCTTTCGCAATCAGAAATTAGGAGACCTCAAGCGCTCAGGCTCCAGCTAAGTACTTGCACACCCCCACAACTGTCACTGCAACATTTCTACGAGTTTCAGTTGAAATGGTTGCATGTTTCTTTTTTTAATAAAAGGATGCCGAGTTATATTCAAACTTCATATCACTCATGATTTTTTTCGATCTAATCTTCTAGTATTGCCTGCAGTCACCTCATAAGACCCAAACATGTCCAGATGCCAGAGCAAGGCAGCTGCTGGCAGCAATGTTACCATAGAAACCTCTCACAGCTTTATCCCATTGAAAAAAAACAACAACCAAACACAGTGTTATATAACCTTTTTTATATGATTAATTCTTCTCTCTTTTTTTTTTTTTTTTTTTAAGTTGACAAGCTTCTGCCAAGAAGCACTGGATTTTATAGTAAGTTTGATGAGACTGTAGAGGGTCTTAAGTAAAAAAACCAAATCTCAATAGCAAATTATAATTATTTCTTACTCTAGGGATGCAGACAGCCACCCCCAGAAATCTCTTTTTTTTTTTTTTTTTTTTACAGAAGAGATGTACATAAATGTTCCTATTGCCTGTAAAAGCTTTATGTCCAACTGCAAATGAGTAGATAGATGCCTTCCCTACTTTTACTAATAAAAAGTGCAAAAGTGCTGGATTTCTGTCATCAGCTGTATTTAAGTCAATTTGCCTTCAGAAATTAGCATCATCACGCACTTTATAGTCAGGAACGTGCCAGCCTCTGCCCTTCTCTTAATAATACCCTGGCAACATTCTCTGGTAAGAATTCCATTAATCTAGCTTTGGGCCTCTTTGCAGAAGAATCTAATATATACATATACATATTTTTTAAATGAGGACTGTTTTCCAGACTAACTGAAATCACTGTTTTGGTAGGAAGGGGGAAAGGAAGGAGAGCTCCTCTTGCTTCCCAAAGGTAATTTAACTGTGTGCACCAGTCAAATTAGTAGCATCTTGCTTTTGCTATTTTGGTTAGCCGGGATTTTGTAGATGGCGGTGTTTGAGAAGAAAGGCATGGTAGCATGAACTCTACCACTTGTAAGTTGTGAAAGCCTTTAAAAGGTATGACTGAAATCAGATCTGAGTGAAGTAACACCCTGGTTCCGTAAACAGAGAAAAATCTCCTGAAGACTTCAACAGAATTACACTATTCTACATCAGTTTTCTCCCATATTTAAGAGCCATATACTTCAGTGGCCTCGTGCCCCAACTTTGCACCTGCACTTAGCTGCACACTCAGAATCTGAACACAGTTGACTGCTCTTCTGTATCTAACCATTGGATCTCCCCCCACAACGACATGCTCCACCATTTGGGCACTATGAATGGTACTTAACAGTGGGATTACGTAATAGATAGAATTAGATAATCCTCAAAGCTGCAGGCTGTTTCCCAGTCTCTGCTGTACTTGCTCAGTGTCGGCAAAGAGCTTGTCAGGAGGCGGTTTCACATATGCTTATACACAGCTTTGAAAAACACAGTATTTAGCTGAGTGTCTGACTCCTTTAATGAGAGAGCATCAGAGTCCAGGCAGGCATCAGACCCAAAGCACTGAAAAGCTCTTTCCAAACTAATGAGTGTAGCGGAAGGAAAAAAGCTGATCTCTGAGCAGTGCTCTCAACTCAAAGGGCTATGTCTTACATGTAGGAGAAGAAGAAAGGGAAATAACAAGATTTCATAAGCTTTCACTTTATTATATTGTCCTCATGTCATCTTTGTTTGAATGCGAACAATTGCTGTGGTGAGAGGGGTAGTATTATTTGAAAAAGAAATATATCCTTCAGACTGTACCCTTTGGATTTTACAGCTGCCTTTGGGGATGCTAGGGAAATAGGGAAACAAACATTTTGGTGTGCAGAAATCCATGCAAGGACTTTTTACCATAATTAACTTCACTTCTGTTGGTGCACATGGTCATTCTGTCCCTTTAATTACCAAACATTTTGTCCCCTCTCCAAGAAAGATCAACTGTTGATGACTACTAATGAATATTTTTCTATGGCATTTGAGACCTGAAGGGCCAAGACAAAAATATGTAATGAGATCCTAGGCAGCAATTCTGACAAGCTCTTGGCAATCTTGTTCAGGCAGACTAAGAAACAGCAAGTAACTGAATCCAAAACTCCCCGAGCAGCAAGTGGTACTCTATCCCCTGGACCATTCTCTTCCTAATTTAAATGAAAACCCTATCAGAAAAATTACTGTGAAGCTCCTACAACGAAGAATGCATGCCATGAATTTTCTAGATTAATGGGATGTGACAGAAAACTACCACAGAAAGAATAAACTGGTTGTCACTCTGAACTGGAAGTCACTAAACTATATAAAAGATTCCCAATAAGAAAGCATCTATCAATATTTTACAACTCCACTCTTAAAGTAAACTGTCACTCATAAAGCAAATGAATGCAGAACTGCTGTCGAGAAATGACATGTTTTCATCTTTTGCAACTCAAGTGTGCTTTTCCTTAGCTTTGATCATATTTGTCATTAATCCTAATCTTCAAAACTCTTCTTTGCAAGTCCTGGAAATCCCTTCCTGAAATAACAACGCCACTGAGCCAAATGCAGAATGACTCCAATTCAGACATTTTTAAAATCAACCCTTTTAGCTTATTTTCCTGAATTAGCCAGGACAACTTCATATTCAAAAAGCAACAAAAAAACAAGCACAGCAATCAAAACAGTTTAACTTCTGTTTAATGCCTATGGTCTTCCTCCTGGATTCTCTTAAATCGCCCGGCCCTTGCGCTGTGTTTCTCTCTGCCTTTTTCTCCCAGCAGCTCTGCAGGCCTGTGCCTTGGCTACAGCAGCTGCTGACAGACCATGGTCCCAGAACTCCTCATGGGCAGTCAGGCAGTAAAAAGGTTAATCTGAAAAGGTTGTGCTGACCGACGAGCAGATGCGTAGTGCTGCAGCCACAGCCTGGTGTTTAATTAGGGCTTAAGATGTGCGACAGGCCTCAGAGCATTGCTTTGTCTTAGTGCGAGACAAAAAGGAGCTGGTTTTCTTTTAGAAAAATGGTGAGCTTCTTTTATGATTTTTTTCTTCATCAAGTCCTTACAGATAATCAAAACAAAACCATCTTGAAACAACCTTTTCAGCTTCATTAATATCTGTTCTTCCATATAATTCCCTGTCGTTCACTCATGGGAAGAAGAGAGCTCCAGACCAATGACTGCTTTCCCATCCCTCCTCTCCCACCTTCCTCATATTCCAAACTATCAAATCTACTCTGACTAGACATGAGGCATTCTGGACAAGAGTTTGACAAGCAGTTGACAGGCAATTCTATTCTTTGCCTTTACTATAGAGTTGACAAGTTATTACTGTGATTTATACCAACAGAAAAGAAAACACACAGAGGGGAAGACCTGTGCCTCCACAGGCCATGAGGCTTTCTTCATTCAGTTATGTTATTGGAAGGGGATGATCTCGAAGTCACTTGCTCCAGTGTGTACCATGGAAACAAACAAAAGTGATTTTAAAAAAATGAAATAAATATTCAAAATTCAATCAGAATTAAACCCTAAACATAATTCTGGCAAACACACTGGGACTGCTTCCCTCCATAGCTGCAATGCTGCTAGGAGTCCATGGAGAATGGGAAGGGTTGGACAGAGACAGGCATTACCTTTCCTTTCCCCCAAAGTCTGCCAGAACAGCTCACCCAGCACTGCCCTCCTTTCCTTCTATAATAAATTATTTTTCCTCTCTTAGGAAGATGGGAGCAAGGGAAGAATGAATTAGGCAGGTGCTGCAGCTAAAGTTCAACCTGCCTCTTTGTGTCACTTGCACTAGATACCACTTTTTAATCCCATGGTGCAGACAGCTGGAACCACGCAGGAAACCTCATAAATTCATCTTTAAGAGGGTCTTTAATAAAATACATTTGTACTCCAGAGCCTTGCACACCAACACTACCACCTCCTTTCTGCTGAAGACAATTTGCCTAGTCTCACCTGTGGCTTTGGCGTGGATCTAATACCACCAGCAGACAACCAACCTGTCCTTGGCGGGCAGAACTAGAGGGCTTAATGCTGTCCTCCTAAATTAATGACACTGCCCAATCTGGAGTGACCAATAAATGTCACCATTAGTCCTGTAATGCCTGAGCCGTTGCCATTAATAAAAATGTTAAACAAGATTGGCTCCAGAGACAGATCGATGAGATGCTACAGCAGCTGCATATCTGGGTAAGTCTTCTGTCCATGCTCTGTGCTGCCACATCTATAGGTGCCAGCGATTTCCACTTTATTCGCCTCATTTACATCTACATGTCAGCTTAATATTGCTTCACATATGTCGGTATATAAAATATTTGCTGAAAAATACCAAATTTTATGATGAATTTGGTATCATCATCCCTACTTAGCACATGAAGATACACAGGGCCTCACCTAAGGCCATGAGTGGTTCGGCAAGCTGAACCTCGTTCTTCTGGGAACACTTAGAGCACCAAACTGCTCGATGGTCAAAAAGCACAGCTATATAGCTTCCACTGGCTTCTGTGGCAGAGGAGTCAACACACAAAACAACCTCTCTTTCTGTCTCGTTTTTCAGTTGTAATCTGTATATTCTAACAGTGACAAACACGCATTAGAGGTTTTGAAATTGCTATTGTCTCGAGGAAAGTATGAAAACTGTCAGCCTACAAAAACAGAAGCATTTTTTCTCCAGGGTTTCTTAGCCTGTTGGGATCACCCACCACCAAGATGTTCTGACAGTAGTATGAAGAACTGGAACCTCAGTTGGATAAAAAGGATATTCACTCAGATTCTAGTTATAAAAAGGGATGCTAGTCAGCAGAGAAATCCCACACCTACCATCTCAGACCACCTCTTCATTTGTAGTGGTATCGGAAGCCCTGCTACATTATTCTTGCAGAGCTGTCATTTCTTCTCATCCCACTGTTTCCTGAATGCTGACTTGCAAAAATCTCCAAACTGGCACTTGCAGTTCCCTCTTCAGCTCATGGCTTCTAAAACCGTGAGCCTTGTAGACATTTACATTACAATCACTTTTTTTTTCTGGTATATTCATGCTTTAACAAGGACCATACAAGATGTACATTGGCTTAGTTCTTGCAGCTCAACTTGAAATCAAATAACTGCTAATAAGGTCATTTTAAAACGGCATCAATTCTTTCCCCTTCTGAAGTTCATCTTGAATCAAACAATCTGTGAAACCACAATCACTCAGCTGAACTTCAGTCTAAAATGCCAAACATAAGAGGAATGACATTTTAGGGCTGAAAGGAGGACACGTGCTGGAGAGGCATGCTGTGTGATACAGCCGGGTGATGGGGAAATCAGCCATGGACGGATGGTGATGACGGAAAGGATGGCTGAAATGCAGCAGGCACATTCACCATGACGAAAGGTGGCTTGGATGAGGCTGGGGAGGTGGCATGTGGGACAGGTCACTCACCGCAGCCTGCTCTGCTGGCTCAGCAGGCTCGGCAGGGACGGCTTCCTTTTCCGCAACAGCAGCTGCAGGGGTTTCCTCGACCTTGGGTTCCCCAGGTGGAGCCTCTTCAGCCTCAGTCTTTTGTTTTATTGATTTTTAAGCAGACGGTGGAAAAATTGTTAAGGAGCACACGATAGTAGGGAGGGAGGAGGGGAATGTTCCCTGTGCCTGACGCAGTGCTGCTTCAGGCTTGATCTTGCTGGGCTTTGCCAGGGAGACAACATCAGTGCCTGGACTTACAGCATCTCAAGGGTATTTTCATCCTCAACGTTCTATATGTAAACTGAGCTAGTCCTACATCCCTCCCTCACAAGGAAAGAAAGCATTAGCTTCCCAAGTTACTAAAAGGGGCAATGGAAAAGGAGGGAAGGCACTCAGTTTGCTAAGAAATGCTCCAGAAACTGATGGCAAGGCCAGCAGTTGAAAGTGGCACTTGCACGTACCAACCCTGGGCTTCAAATATGAGTTTTCAAAATTATCCCCTATTCCCTACTTCTATCTCTTCTCAGAAAATATAGACCCTTCTCCAGCAAAGGTAAGAAGCGATCAGCAGACTCAAATAGTTTTCATATGCACAAGGGCAACCACTGACTCCTTGAATTGTAACAATATGAAAATCATCCATGGTTTCTTATTAAAACGCATTCCCTCTTGAGCTCTCCATTACCTACAAGGCACCCATTTATCAACCAACTATTGGGATTTCCACCTTTTAAATTCTGGCCTAAGCTATTTTTTTTAGCAAGAGGATTTAGCAAATATCACCAGCCCTGCAACACATTCAGTCCTGTGGCAAAACAGCTCACAGCAAAAGTGCAATCTCCAATGGAGACATCACTTTGCAAATACACACACGTCCCAGGGGAGAGCTGCAAGCTGTGCTCAGCATATTCCATTTATAAAGATGGCTGACTCAACCAGATAAAATAACCCCAGTAGATTAATTTGTCATGAACAAATTGCTCAGCACAATATGAAGCTCAAAGCTATTTAGCTACTTCGCAGTTGATAACAGGCAGTTGGCTATAAGGTCTCCTGTGATGAAGAGTCAGCTTCCATGAAATTCTTAAAGATGTTAAAATCTTCTCCTCCCTGATATTTTTCAGGAAAAAAACCATAGCCTCTCACTTAGTTTCTCACATATTCCTTAAGCAGACTGATTTTTAATGAGGTACAGAGAAGTCTGCCTAAGCAAGAACTTCAGGATTTGGCATTGCATAAAGAAACATTCATTATATTATACCATGCTGTGCAGAAATCACTCTGTGTAGTGTATTAATGCCAGCTCTAGGGAAATTCACAAAGAAGAAATAGGGCTGAAATGAGAAACACAGGGTAGATTTAGCCCAGGTAAGATGACTAATGAGTTCCCTGAGGTTTAACGCTGGAAGAAACTTTCAGGCTTAAAATCACAGGTAATGTTATAATGGAGATTGCACTGATGTGCTTCAAATCACTTGTTGACAAGCGATCTTAAGATTAGTTACTGCATTTCAGCTACAAGTAAAAATACTCTCACTGTATTCAGTAACTATTATGAACACAAGCATCACCAGAGGCATTATACGAAAGCCACATTAAATAGCACTGAGTATCACTCTGCTGCTATGAAGTAGCCATAGCACTCACCCAGCAATGCTGCTGTTACACATCCTTACTCCAGGCTAACCACAGACTGTAAGAGAAACTAAGAAACTGCCCAAGTACGACCATTTCCAAAAAGATTCTCCACTCCTTAGAAGCAGAATGTGCCTACTATTATTATGTGGAGAGCGAATAAAACTATAGCAATATTGGAGACATTTAAACAGCCATCGTGAACTATCACCTGCTTGCTTACACTAGACCACAGTACTCACTCTTGTAATTTCTTAAATGTAATAAATAAACAAACTGTTCGATGACATCTTTGAAAAGTAAACATATCTTAGAATATCCTGGTTTTATTTTAATTTTTTCTCTGCGCTATCTTTGTGAAAGACTGTTACAGTGGGTAAAGATTTACAACTACAGTGATACCACCCACCAACCCTTCCAGGATAAGGGTTTGTGATTTAGAGAACAGAAAACACACACACACACACAAAATATCTTTGCACAAAGAAAAAATAGTACAATTTTTTGCAAGGCATTTAAAAATTAAGCAAAAGCCACTTACCAAAGGCTCTGCCACATTCTCGTTCGATTGCACTGTAAACGCAGAGGTATCCTAGATATAGAAATGAAAAAGAATGATGCAAAAATATTTGAGACAGGATGTTTGCAGGTGTCTATCAAAGACCTGATTTTTTAAATGGTTTATACAGGTAAAGTCATAATTTAATTCACATAGAACGAAAAATTGATAATCTAAATAGGTATTAATAACAATTATTATTAGCTAAGCACTATTAATATTATACATTCCTTTTTCAATTACATACTGTGCACTTCTAAACTGTGCAATGTTATTAAAGAGAGTGAAAACTCCTTCCTTAAACACATGAGAGTTGCATGGGCTTTGTTTAAGGCACAAGGCACTTCTAAATTGTGAAACTCAGAATCTTTTTTGCAGACTGTATGTGCCTGTGCCCTGGGAGTACACTAGCTCTAACCTACTTTCACATCCCCCTAGATTCTAGGCTTTTACTTGAATGGTAACTATAGTAATTACAGATACAACATTTAACCTGCATTAAGAAGGTACAAAAATGGAGCCAACATCTTACTCATTCAGCCAACATCTTACTCATTCAGAACCAATTAATTTGCACAATATCGATGGGCCAAAACATTTTCCTACTGCAGTGGGGACATCAAATTTTCATTTCCTTGGAGCGAACATTTTGCCTTAATTATTAGAGATAGCAGCGTTGTGCTTTGCCCCTTTCTTCTGGATTCCTTTACTAATTTAAACATTCTGGAGCAGAATTGTTAAGCACTGAAAGACTCATTTCCACCCTTGTATAAGCTTGGCCTTTTGGGGTGCTTTTAAAAAAAGGTGTACAGAATGTGCTGTGGGTAAGTCAGTCTCTAAAAGGATGCTGGAAACTAATGAGGCCCTAGGTTATCCACCTGAAATTTGGGATCTTCGCACAGCCCTGGAATTTGAAAGCAGAAACATGGTATCTTCATGTGCTGTATCTCTGCAATGCCTAACACAGAATCTCAATATCAGCACAGCAGCAAATAAATAATTCAGTTTAACTTTCAGATTAAATTACATCTTATATGAAAATAAAGATGCAGAAACAAATAAAACTCATTTTATACATACACTTCTGGAGTCACTGAAAGTATGTGAAACTGAGGAAACCACACTTTACAGGATTTGAGGATTGTAAGAAAAATCCATAAAAGAGCACAATAAAAAAATAGAAACCAGTCCTTTTAGAAGGAAAAAATCAGCCCCACTAAGGTAGTCAGATTTTTGCTACTAAATTCAGTCGGGTCAGAAGTACCAAGAGTATTAGCATCATTCTAGTCACATCTAGGAATAATTTCTGAGAACAGACAGGTTTGGATTTGAGTCACTATGACACTGTTGTGCAGCTTGTCTGCAGAACAGATTTCCTGCAACTGTACAGCCAGTCCTAATTCCTTCCTAACAGCACAGAAAAAATAATCTCAAAACATGTTTATTTCTTACCTGTGCAAATCCATTAAATGCTGTGCTGGATGCCTAAGTAGAAGTGAAGATCAGAACAAATTATAACTTGTTTACTAAATCAGAACATGAGTCAAAACACTCTTATTTGCAAAATATAAAATGAAGGGTAAGGCAGAAAGAAATTTGACAAAGTGCCATTTGTTAACAGGTGTCACAGAGTTAAGGAAAACAACAAAACCAAAAAGCACAGTAACTTAAGTGTTTTTGTAAAATAATAATAATAAAGACTAGGTAACAATTAAAGTTATGCGTATAAAACACAAAACGTGTGAGACACAACGTGCCTTCACAGTTCAAAGCTTCATTCACCGTTTTGAAACACATTTTTGTCAGCCTGCTTCACTACACGGCTGAAGGGCACCACACTATGAACAGTTGCATGGCAGTTTTTCAAAAAAAGCATAGCACGGGCTTAGGAGAGGCAGTGGGAAACACACAAATGGATTGTTTTTAAACGACAAGGTTATGCAAGGCCTAAGGAACTCTTTGTCTAGACTAAGCTACACACTGGGGTAGGTACCTCTTCTTTATCAGCCTCAATTTCCTGGTACAACAATCCATATCTCCGGTTAGCAATTTCATCTTCAGATAAATCTGAGTTGTTGGCCTCATTGTCTTTAGGACTAGTTGAACTCTCGGTGCTAGCATTTCTGGAATTTCCCATTTGAAACAGAGCCAAGGGTCTAGCTATCTCCTTGCTCGGTCCAGGACTGCTAATGCCTGCCTGCTCCTCAGGCAAGCCTTGTTTTACTGGTGCCTTCTGACTTTTATTGCTTGTGCTTGCACCTACTTCTCCCCAGCTGTTATCAGGCCCTCCTAGGTCTTGTGTAGACCATCTATCATTAAAGCCTAACCAAGCATTTTCCGTGTTACCTTCCTCCAAGTCTTGCTGCTTGGGGAAAAAGGGCCAATTATCCAATCCATTGGCTTGGCCATCTGACAGATTAGAAAAACCCCAGGAATCATTAGTAACTGTTGGATCCCAGTTTGCCAGCCAGGGGTCTGTTTCCAAGGCTTCGGGAACATCACTGCTACTAAGATGCTCTTCAGCGACTGCTGCCGCCACCCTACCTGTCACTTGGTCTTTCGCATTATCTGGGCAAGGATTAGCACAGCTTATGCTAGCAGCATCAGCTGTGTCGGGCAGCAACGGCCACTCTTTTTCAGCAGCAGCTTGACCATCAGCAGCACCACTACCATTTGGGAGAAGGCTGATGTTATTGTCTTCGGTTCCTTTACCAGACTCTTCTGCACTGAATAATTCAGCATCACACAGAATGTTTCCAGTATCTGTAGGGTCCTTTTCTGTGTGGTCAGTTACCTCTAGGTCAACACGTGCCATCATGTTTATACACTCCATGGCTGTACTCTCTCCAGTACCACTGTCAGTTTGATCTAAGCCATCCTCAAGTGTCCTTTCATGATCCTGATCCCAGATACCAAAGACTCTCTCAGGTTCAGCGCCAGTGCTTTCTATTGTTTTACAGTTGTCCACTACTATTTTGTCTCCACCTTCTAGCCCCGTGCTCAACAATGGTCTTTCTCCATCTGTCTCCTCAATGACATTGACCCATTTGAATTCTTCTTCCCTAGGGTTTTCTACATTTGCACCATTAGCTCTCCCATCATCCCCATCATTATGTTCCAACTCATGCAAACTTTCTACTTCTGTGCTGACTAAAACTTCAAGATCTGATTTTGCTAAACCCTCATGAAGTTCTGCCTCACTGTTTTCTTTGGTTTTGCAACCTCGCTCTTCCAGTTCCTCTGTACCTTCTACCTCTTTGTAGTGAACAGCTCTGGTCTCTACCTTTTGACTTGGCTTGACACCTGCCCACTCGTCTTCCTCCTGCTCTTCCTCTGCCTTTTGCACATCACACGGGAGGGGTTCATCCAACAAGCTATCAGTTCCCAGGACAGGTGTCTCAAAACTGGTTATGTTCTCTAAAGGCTGATTGGTCACCACATCTTCCCATGGGACATTTTTGGCATCCAGCTGGTCTTCCAATGAAGTCCTCTGGTTTTCATTTACGGAAGCTGACCCTGGTGCAGCATCCTCCTGCTCACCCACGGCAGGCCAAATACTAGCAGGCAGAGCACCTGTGGATTCGCTTGAGGTTTGCTCTGCCCCAGGGAAAAGCAAAGAGCCACCTGCAGTATTTTCCTGGCTGACACTGGGTGTGCTAACATCTAGGCCCCAGTTGAGTGAACCTAGATCAGTCTGAGATCTGTTAACATCTTCTGATGACCCACTGTTTGGGGCTTCCTCCATGATCAGGTTACACAGGGAAAGACTTTTTGAAGAATCAGGCTTTAAGCAGACAGAAAAGCAAAGAAAAAACACAAGATGAAAAAGATAAAGGCGGACTTGATGAGAAAACACAAAATTTATATTTTACTAGAGCAATTTTAATTTAAAGAATGAAAGTGACTAAATTAAGCTGTTTAAAGAAAAGCTATGTGGTTTGCAACATTTGGAGGCAATAGATTGCAATGTAAAAGAGCAGCACTGATAGACAAAATCAGAAAACTGTACATTACACCACACTGATTACAGCATGTCTCTAGAGTGGTTACGATTTTGGAGGGAGGTTTGCTTACCGGCTGCACCAATTCGCTGCTTGTCTGTGTAGAAGAAAATCATACACATAAAACACAGAAAATAAGAACATGATGTACTTCGTCTACAGCAGCAGTTGTAAGACTAATCACAGGCCTCTGAATTTAAGCCACACTTCCAGCCTCTGCATTACATTATAAAACAAGTTCTACATGTAAGTTGAATATTTATCACACCTTGCTTTCCTCTGTGACCCACTGACATTTTTATCGCAGGAACTCTATTACATCTCGATTGAAAAGAGGAGTTGCTCTGGGAGACAGTGACCAAGGAAGGAAACAACGCAGGTAGCAGCGGAGCTTACTTGTATTTACGCTAAGGCATCACTGCATCACTGCCCTGAGCCTGCAGCTCTCACTCTCCATCACCCTGTGCCATGCAAAGGAATTTATAACCGCACAGGGTAGGGCGTCAGGTCACAAAGTCTGCTGTCCACACTGCCAGTTTGAACAGACAGAAATGCTGCAAGGCAGATCAACAACTGCTGTGCTCAACTTATTAAGACAAACTCAGTAAAGGATTGAGTATCCCTAATTTCAAACGTTCAGCTGTGAAGCTCAGTACTTACTCTATTTTTTTTTTTTAACTGGAACAAAGAGGAAAAGAATTATAATACTGAATACATCTATAATATTAATAAGCTATAAATAAAACTGTGTAAAAGGAAGACATTGACAAAGCTATCCAATATAAATTTAGAGCAATAAATTCAAACCGACTCTGTGTTATTTTAACTGATCTAGACCTTGAAATTTTGCCTAGCTTACATACGTGACTTTTTTCAGGCTTTATTTAACCTTCCGCAACAGAAAGAGACGAGAATTTAATATACATCACATACGCCACATATTTTGAATGCATTAGAAGCATCCACAGATTTCTGTACTGACTGAGGCTGCAAAAGGTCAAAAATGAGAGTACCAGGCTCCATGTCAAGTCAACCCAGCTAACTCCATGACATAAAGTCAAAAGAAAGCTCAAAAAATGAGTTGTTTTCTTCCTGCAGATCACTCTGTCTGATCTGGCATGAAGAGGAAGAAGGAAGGACTCATGCAGTTTCCTAAAGTAGCAGCTTCTTTTGTAAATAACTCCAGTTCCTTGTATGACAACAAAGACAAGTTAAATTCTCTCTTTGATCCTGAATTTTGAGAAAATGGTTGTCCATTGGGTTGAAGTCCTCAGGAACTACACTTTCAGATAATTAAAACAAGTGACTAGCATCCATCCGTACCCTCTAATAGCAGTAAATCAGACATGAGAATAAAAGCAACACACATTTAGCTGTAATGATTGTGAATCTTATTAACCTAGATTTCTGACATCATTTAGGTTTTATAGGCCAAACAACAGAGATTAGGTTTTTTTGTTGTTGGGTTTAAAAGACCCCTAGTGGCTTCATATACTTGAAAACGTTTGCCAGAGTCTGTAAATTCTTTATCATAGTTTTTGGTAAAAGCACTGTAAATCTGCACTTAGGGTGTTACAAAATCAGAGGCACAGAAATACCCCAATTCACAATGATAAATGTCAGGCTTACCGCCCATAGATCCCATGGCAATGTCTGAAAAAAGGAGCGGAAAAAACAGGCTCTTAGAAAAACACTCTTCATATACTGTATGTTCAACATGCTACATAACCGTGTCCTTTAACTAACAAGAGAGAACTTAATTATATGCATATTTATAATACATATGTATTTTCTATATTAGCGCATGTGTGTGTGCGCGTCTGGGTACATATCTGCCTAATACGCTTTTTGGTTAAATAAGAAGGGCAGTATGCAACAAATTGTGGTATTTCCCACTCCAAAGCAGTTGCTGCTTTTCCAGCAAACTCACACCACCATGTCCTTGAGTAACAGCCAGATTCTGAGCTGCTGACTGAATGACTTTCCCCAGGTACAGGAGTCTTTGCAAGCTGTAAGTTTTAAAGAGCTTACACGGGGCAGGTTTTTTAGCCAGTTAAAAATTATTCAGCTATCTACTGAGAACAAGTGGGTTTTCTCATAACTGCGACACCAGGAAGCAAAATGGCATGTTTTTTGGGAAAGAAAACAAGAAATTAGACCAATGTTTTCATTTGCTTGTTCAGTCTGCTAAGTAATAAATGTTTCTGGCGTCTCAGCAGAAGAGCTGAATGCTTCAAAACTTATCTGCTATATTTACACCTAGGTCGAAGTCCACGAAAACGAAAAACTAAAGATGTTCATAGAGTAAAATGAAAAACTGTTCCTGAAATATTTGCAAATGTTAAATGTGACATCTAACATTTGTCTGAGAGAAAGGATTGCTACAGTTAGCTTCGTTTCTTGCCTGCTTCTTATTTTATAAGGACAGAGTGGCTCTCTGAACAACTTCTGTGTTCACGAACAAAAGACACAATAATAACTCACTACTCTGATTTAGAGCAAACTAACTTTAACAGCCATTTCTCAAATCGGTTTAATTTGGTTTAACTCCAGGTAGGTGAATCTTCTGTGTATGTAATTCACAAGTGTACCTGCTTACTCTGCTGTAACATTATTAGCTGAACATCCAAGCTTTAAGGAAAAATGACAGGTCTGTTCTTGTAGTGGTATGGTAACTGGTACAAACCCCAGATGTCCTACTGACCTCCATGGAAGGGAAGATGGTGCATTTTTCTTTTTTAATTTTTTTTTTTTATTTTCCTTTCATTGCTTGTGAGACTTTGAGCATGAGGGGGAAGGAACAAACTGAGGGAAAGGTGAGACAGAGTGCAGCTTGCAAACGGAGGTGAGGGCCAGGCACATTTAGAAAGGTCACTTCTGAAGGAGCCACGGAAACAGAAAAGCAAGTGAGGAAGGGCAGACTGGGGCTCATTTACTGTGGTCTGATCATCCTGGCAGAGCAGCGGATGGAAGTAATTAATTAAATGATCAACAGGGAAGTCATGCCCGGCCTCCCAAGACATCATGGCACAGATAACTACTCCTGTCTTCACGTCACTACTTCAGCAGTTTGCTGAGCGGAAAATATCCATGGCTGAGGCAAAAATTACACACATATAGAAACACCACTTAAGGCTCTCTTCTTAGTCACCCTGGAAGGTAGCACAGGGCTCTCCAAAGACTCCAACCACAGCTTTCACTCTGTCTGTGTTGCCACAGTAATGACCCTGCCATTTCCAGTGAGACCAAGACCCAGACTGCAGGGCTGTCTTCTCTTCTTCTAAAAGCACAGTGCTCTGACTCATCCTCATGCTTTTATGGATGTGGACCATCCTTTCTCATATATACATGTTAGAAGGAAAGGTGAAAGGAGAAGAGAGACTGAAGGTGCCCAGTGAATGCTTCCTAGGCACCCAGATGAAAACTAACAATGTGCTTTTCTACATGGAATTATATTCTGTATTTCATGGTACAGTTGAATCTAAAACAACTGTTTTTCTATAAAGTAACAAACTCTTCTACAATCTATACAAAATGTTATCAGGACAACTGTGCTCTGTCACAAAAGTTAAATGTCTTTGGTTTAATCATCCCACTGCTCTAACCAGCATTATTACAAGACAAGCTGAAAGGGTAGAGTTAGCAAAGTAACAGCTAGAGTTTTCAGTCACTGCTGAATGGCAAGCAATTTCCTTCCCTCTCCCCTTCCCTCTTCCCCTTCCCTGCTTAGAAGGAGCAAGAAAAAGAACAAGAAAGATGCACAAAGCCTCTGCTATATACTTCTCCTACCAAACCACAATGAGAAATTTCAGCTAAGGATCTAAGTGCTGACAATACACTATTCTTCTGACAGTGCAAAACCCATCAGAGATCACTACGGATCTCATTACATAACTAGGACTGCACACCAAATAAGAAATTAATTAACTAAGGAAGAGGTCAGCAGAGAACCAGGACTATCTCAGCCTTAAAGCTTCTTGTCTTCTCATTCCTTTCCCAGCGCCACATTCCTGAAGAGCTGATTAGTCCTCTCATGCGTCACAGTACAAGCCAGGTTAGTGATAGCCACAGGGTTAATAGGTTTTGCTAACGGTGTGTTAATTATTTTTCCTTCTCTGTGTACAGCACAGAGCTACAGCTCTGCTGGTTGGAAGAACTCCCCTACTGCACCATCAGCCCTGTGGGTAGTGAGGGCGAGTTCTGGATCTTAAAATAGCCTTTTTTTTTTTTTTTTTTTAAATATTGCTGCACGAAACTACTCCGGCAAATATTACCGTAGAATGCAGGATTTCTTTAACACAATCATGCAGTGAAGCATCCTATCCCATTCTCTCATTTTCCTTGAGGTTAAGTCTAAAATAGATTTATAAAAGCAAAGCCACTCAGATCATATCCACTGCTTGGTACAGAAACTCCATCACAACAGAGCAATCGCATGTTGTCTCCAGGAGACCTAGGTCCCCTAAGGCATCTTTTCAGACATTAAGAGTCAAAGCTAGACAGAAGAAATGCCAGAAAAATAGGCGTTGGAGAATTATAATGTTGGCACTAAGAGATATTGTAAAGATGGAAAACAGCAGCATGGCAAAGTCAAGGCCAGGGTACCAGCAACCATTATCAGTGGCAGACATCTCATTTTACCACCTCACAACTTCTTCTCCTTCCAGTACATAAACAAATACGGAGTTACCAAAAGGGAAAGATAGATGGCTGACTAGAGCTGCTCAGGAAGATGGAGTTTTTCTGACACTGCGGATACACTGCTCATTAGTACATGAGGCAGACCTTTGCTACCAAACACAGCATGTTGCATTCATACGCTTCGCCTACCTCGAGGCAAAGACATACCTGAGACATGGGTGAATGAGTAACTCCTGTTGATACAACTTCTGGCTTGAAAGGGTCGAAGTCCAAATCTAGCAAAGATTCCTCTTTCTTAGTTTCAGGAACTTCATTCTGTTAGAAGAGAAACATAACTCTTGAAAAACTCATCTTTCAAAAGCTGCCCTGGGCAGCAAAGTATTAAGAGGCCCAAGAAAAAACAAACAAACAACATATCACAGGCTTTCTAGCTGTAGTGCAAGCTCTGAAGACTTCCCTGAGCTTTAGTGTAACTTTTAATTTTACTTCAATTTTATTTTTATGACCTTCATTCTTATGATGCCTTTGTTTTCTCTGTAGTGCAGCTTCGCCTTTTCAGGCTAAACAAATAGCAGCCCTTTTGAGAAAGTGTTGAGCATTCACCGCTGGACTGCGAAGGCCCTTTTAAAGTGCTTTGAGACAGACACTAGAATTAAAAACTACATAAATGGCACCCAGTGTCCATACATTCTAATAAGTGAATTTCTCCCCAAACACAAACATTAGTAAAAAGCTAATATAGAAGGACATAAATGCATTTGAATTAAATTTCAATTCCGAACATGAATACCAATTTATGTTTAATGCTGCCCTTAGCTCTAAACTTTAGAAAATATCTTACATAATACTAAGTCTTGCTATACTGATCTGCTCTTACAGAACTGGATTACATGGTAGAGTCTTTTTCTGTTTGCGATTAATGAATTAGCCAAGGTCTCTGAGGTGACTATAAATATATATATTGGTTCAATGGGCTACAGGTCGTTCTCGCTGTAAAGTAACATGAGCAAATAATTATGGTGCTTCAACATAAAATTTTAATCAGCACGGAAATGTAGCTGAGATTTAATTATCCCTAATGATAAATATTCCAGGCAAGCATCATGGTTTTGGTAACAAGGCTAGTATTGTCCACTTCTAGTCAGTCAGTGTTTATGCAATAGTGAGACGAGCTTGTCTTTTGATCTACAGAATAAGTCGGCAGTAAAATTTTCATTAGAATTTTGAAAAGTGTTCAGGTTGGAAAAGGTACCATGGGGAACTATTTGTACACACACATGCACACATCATCTTATGTAAGAATGGCAACGCCGGGTCAGACCACATAGTTCAATGTCCTGTTCCTGACTGTGACCAGAGATGTGAGCAGAGTCTACACTGGCATGTTTGGCTGCTCCATGATTCCTTCAAAGCAGGAAGGCAGGTGGCAGCGAAGCTGATGAGGGCAGATGTGGAATAAAGAAAAGGTGGTGGTGGCCCACGTGGCACAGAGTTCAGCTGGGGACCTCCTTGCCACCGGGTAGCATGAATGCAAAAAAATTTACACATGCTGAAAGACAGAACACATTTGTGGCGAAGTAGTCTGCTCAGGATTACTAAATATGTAGAGATCATGTTGAAGAAGTCCCTAAGATGCAAATGGCTGGCGCCTGGAAGACGAGAGGAGATGGGAGTGTAAGGAGTACCAGCTCCCTTGTTTTATGTTCTTCCTTGGCCTCTGCTTTTGGCCACTGGTGATGACAGATAAGTGGTCTGACACCAGTATTTAGATGACACACTGTATTTAGACGTCATCACACGCGCCCTTGAGGCACTAGTGCTGATATGGTCATACAGCTTGACGAAACAACACAGCATTAGGTCGCATATAATCAGAAACAGATGTAGATGGAAAAGTTAATTATCTTTCAGTGAGGTTCGAGAATGAAACTGTTATTTATGAGAACTGAATCAAATGAATGGGAATCTCACTTAGGCCATGCATGATGACAGCTAAGGTACCTGTAGTGACAGGGTACTGATCAGTGACTGCAAAAATTACCATTACTGGCTACCCTGAGACCAAAGTGAATGGAACACTTGTTGCAACTCCAGGAGCAAAGGCCCAAATAAACATACAGAATAAAAGATATCACGTTAGGTGGAGATTTAGGAGAAACAGGAACCTCAGGAAATCCCTCAATAAGAGACAAAGCTGTGACAGGAAGGCCTGCCAGCCATCCTGTGTTAATTCCACCATAGCACGACGAAGCATGAATAAATGCCACATTTGAAAGAGGCAGCTGTGGCAGAAGCAAGGCTGTACCTCTCAGAGGACATGTATGCACAAAGGATGGAAAAGGCACAGGAAATCTTTGAGGACCATCAGACCTGCCAGATGAATTTTTCCTTGAGAGACAAGGGAAAGATTTCAGTTCATACGAGCATACACCAACTTTATTACACCATCCCAGTTTTATATCAATCTCTCATAGAAAGGCTGTAAAGATTCTGGAAATGTGATTTACACTCATTTAAAGCCACGTTCCAGTGTCAGCTCTTACTGGAAAAGAAAACCAGTTCCATTTCTGCTTCCCTGGCTGGCCTGACAGGTGAAGGTTAGGTGGATATAGCATTTAATGCAGGGGGCCACATCTAGAACAGGTTAGACTGACTCTTACCACTGATATCAAGGTGCATACTGCCAGTGATACTCTCACAAAGTCAGGGTACAATGATGGAACAGACCCACCATCTCCCTTCAGCAGGAGGGCCCAGCAGTGGCCGTGTACTGGCAGATGCCATTAATTCTTTAATTACGTGGGGACTTAATTATAAATAACGCTTTTCTCTTCCAAACAGATCCCTATGGATGGTAATGCCTTTTTCTCCCCTCCACAAGTAAACAAAACATCATATGTTCAAATTCTCTAAAATATTTTTGTTTTTCATTGCTGTGACTAAATTCTCCTGTGTTGCCAAATGAATTAGTACAAAAACAATAATTCACACGAAAACAAAAACTCATAAACATTCTGCGTTAGCTTCAGATCTGCATATTTCTCCCCAGTCTATCAGACACAGCCTCAGATTTCAGAGTTGTAATTACCGTAATAGAAAGGGTCCATTATTGAACAACCACCAGTTAGCAAAACTGCATAAAAGCTGAATAACTGAATACAAATTATACAGATTTATTTTACACAACTCTGGCTTTTCTGTCTGCTGGATGCAATTTTTTAAAATTTCGTAATAATGAGATAAAAGTAATTTTGATCACTTCTCTGCTGTGTAACTAATGTTTATATGAGTCAAAACCAAGTGAATGATTAATCTGGCTGAAGCAGCCTTTAATACCTGTAAAGTGTTGATTTAAACATGAAATAGCATGTCCTCTAGGAAATACTTTTTATGATTTTGATGGAAGAAACAGTAATAACCAAGGATCGCTGTAAAGTGTCACTTGAGATGCTTGGGATTAGAAAAAAGCATCCTAGATGAACTCTCAGCTTGTAATGAAATCTGGATTCAGTCAGATGCCAAACATAGCAGCATTTCACCATATTTTCAGTCAGGCTTCTCAAGAAATCTCTCATTTTACTCAATATGTTAGCAATGCTCGCCCTTTTGAGTGATTATGCATGACCAGTCCACAGATAAAATATCGTATGTGTGACCCTCTCAAGATAATATAAAATGGTGATTGTGCTTCTGCCTTCTACCAACACCTTCCTCCTCCCTCCCCATGGAGATCAGACCTAAGGCCACGATCTTGGAGAACTTAAGGTGATGGCAAGTTGGACCCATACAGCACCCTTTGAAGTTTACCTGTGATGGAGTCGTCACATTGATTTCTGGGACAAAGTTGTCATCAAAGAAGTTAATGATGTTCTCCTGCTGCAACTCCTTTGTGGGGGTGAGCTTGGGCAGCGGTGGGACTGGCGGACCTTTCCTCAGCTAGGCAGACAGCAAAAATGTCACAAACTAGTTCAGGGATAAACAAAAGAGCTCTAATCTAGGCCTAAACAATTTGCGTTAGGTTTTTATCTCTGCTGTTTCACCTTAAATGTGGGAAAAAGCCATGGACTGAAAGGAAGGAACTGTTTGGTTGTTCACCACTAAACGCCTTGAAATACTGTGGGAAAAGCAAAACAACTCTCTGTTTCAAACTAACTCCAGCTTAAGATTTAAGATTTCATAGAAAGGCATTTCTTGGCTGATTTTGTTCTGCTGTGATGGGCATGCAGTGCAAGACACTTCCTCTCCTATGCATAGTTGGAAGGATGATGTTGCACAGAACCAGGCCTCTGCAGCTTTTTGGCTTCTTAAATTCATTCCCATTTAGCACTAGCATTCGGTCCCTACCCACATGTTTAAAGCCTACTTATTGCTAAGAGCGTATAATCTCTGGGAACCACAGCACCTCACAGGTGCTTAGGTTACTAATTCCCCCTGCTCTCCAGAGATTCATATAACTATGAGAAACTAATTGTTTGGAATAATACCAAATACTATCGGATAATTTTAAAATCTGTCAAAACACAGAGAAAAAAAATCCATTAAAATCCTCAAGTGGTATAGTGACATAACACCAGTGGCACCAGTAAGACTAAACTGATTTGTATCAGATGAATATTCAGGCAATGAGATGTCACATTTTAAGAGACCAGAAAAAACAAGTGTGCTCACATATAATCAAATGCAAGACTAAATTTCTTCTGATGTGTCCCCCCCATAGAAATAACAAGCAGCACAGAAGCTATTCCCCATTCTGAAAACATCAGTAACATCAACACAAGCCTTGGGTTTGACACATGCGTGAACTATCAAGTACAACTCTTATGCTACAGATGACGCCTTTCATGAAACTGATTCTTATTTCACCAATACTGGTTAGAATAAAAACGATTTCAACAGCATTGAATTTCTCAATTTGGTGTTAATAACAACCATCAAATCTTTAATTATCAATAATTAGCACAGCAGTATTTAAGCTAGCTCTATTATTTACTGTTTAGTTGGAAATCCATGTTGGCCAGACCAGTGATATTCACTGGCTAATTTTTTTTCCAGGATAAGCATAAATTTGAAGATGAATTAAGAGTAGCAACATGTAATCTACTGAAATTCACCAGAAGGTTTTAGAAATAGGTTTTTTAAATGACCACTGCTGGGATACAGGTCTTTAACACTATGTGACTTTTAAGGAAGTGTTTTGCTTTGTCAACTCAAGCCCTGCCAATTCACTGGGCACCTTTAATTTTCTTCACTCCCCCTTATATAAAACCCACTTTCCACCCATGCTTGTGATACAGGGATGAACAACCAATGAACAGAACAGAGCGCAACAGAGCCAGTGGCCTCCCTGTCATTTCTCAGTCACTGCCTAGATGAAAAATCCACCATATACATCATCTCAGCTGTCTTTTACTGCACAACAGGCCAGTTTCTCCTGCCAGGTTTCCGCTTACCTGTGTGGGTGACTTAGGCCGGGCTGGTGCCGGAGATGCTGGTGCCAGCATATGATTGGGACTAGCAGTAGGGCTGGGCAGGGGAGAGACCTCCTCTGGTGGCGACGGTGTTTTTGCAATGCGGAGTGGACCTGAATCACTAGACAGAAACACAGCAATAGCGAGGACATACATATCGTGCCGACTTACTACCTTGACAATTTGATGCGAAAGTTGAACTGCATCCCTGACGTACTGCCAGTGATCACAAAATGCAGTACACACTGCAGATGAACTGATTATATAAAGACTAAAACTTCAACTAAATTAAAATTCAGTGATCTACAGTGTCAAAGGAAGTTTTAATTTTGAGTGATCTTGATTTTTGGAACATCTGTTTACCTGATCATTATAACTTGAGGGAAACAGAGTACCTGCATTTTTTTTGGATTCTATATCTGAAATAATGTTTCATGTATAAGAAGTCTGTAACGACCATAAAATGTGAGATGGAATTATTGTCTTCATTTCACACAGAATAAAAGCCTCTAAAGATAAAAATCCCAAGGGAAGCCACAACAATGAATAATGCAAATAATTTCAAAAGCTCAGCAATTTCGGAAATGTCCCAATTAAATAAAATACAAGCAAGATTATTATAAGGGTATCACTATTTAGGGGGACAACTCACCACAACTATAAACAAGCAGTAGTGAAGTGACTTCAACAGAGCTCTGCTGATACTAAGAAAAGATCTGATGAAGTCCTGAGAAAGGATCTGCCCTTCCCAAGAAAGGACCTGGTGCAAACACTGAGACGTATTCAGCTACCTAGAAATGCTGAAAGCTTACAACTCGGGGAAGCTATAAACTACAGCACTCAACAACCACAGTATTCAGTAGGAGAAGAGCAACTCCTACGCATCCTCAGGGAGAACAAAAGCGCTACCTGATTGAGGAGACCACACCGTAAACATGTTCCTAATGCTAACACAATAAAAATTTGTTCTTTGGAAAGGACAGATTTAGCTCACACTCACCACCTCTTTCTGTGGAAATAGTAAAAAAAAAGAAAAAAATAAGCAGGCATTAAGAAATTTCTTCTTATTATTTGCCTTCAGGATATTCAGTAGCACAGAAATATTTCAGATGTTTCATTTATACACTTCTTTAAATGAAAGATTAGATACTGTACTTGTCTAGTATCTATTTCTCATGCACCTAAAAAAGAAAAGCAGTTTTATCTTACAAAGGCCCACTCCTGAGTAGTCTTTTAGAGCACCGTAACTAATAATGGAAGTCAAAATCTATCCAGATTTTTACACAAGACTCTGTGAACAGTACAGCAAAAGAGAGTAACATGGTAACTAAAAAAAAAAGTATTTAAAAAAATATTTTAAAAATAAGTTAATAAGATCACACCAAATTAACCTATGTCTACTCAGTTGCAGCAATACTTTTTTTTCTCTCATTGATGGAATGAGTAGTTCATTGGGAACGAGCAGGTGCATGTTGGACATGGTAGAGGAGACACAGGTGGACAAAATATCTGTTTGTTACAAAAGTGGCTTTCTGTTTTTCAACATGCTATTATTTTTCATCCCATAAAAGTATTTTACAAATCCTTTATGGAAACATAGTCCAGCTTGTGTATCCATCCTAAAGGGGCTAGAAGTGGTGACATACAAGCTAACAAGTCCAAAGGCAGTGTATAAGTATATATGAGCATGAATTAACACTGAACTAATCCAAAACAAAAATTTTGGACATGTCCTTAATAAAGTGGGTTCAATATTTCACTCTTTGTTCTTCTAAAGTGAGATCAAAACATATGTAGAAATATGAGCC
This sequence comes from Pampusana beccarii, assembly GCA_013399365.1. NCBI lineage: Eukaryota > Metazoa > Chordata > Aves > Columbiformes > Columbidae > Pampusana > Pampusana beccarii. Next base: position 50,528 of record VWYH01005791.1, read on the forward strand.
ATATGTTTGTGGCAGATGTTACGTTGTTTGGTCAGTCCTTAGTGTTGCTAATCTGAGTCCAGCTTGAGGGCAAACTAGCCATAGCTATAACATCGTTCTGATCGCTTTTGATGAGCTGGGATTGGCTGGAAATTCAGGATTTGTGCATACACTCTGAATTTCATTGTGTTTTGTAAGTCTCATTGTTTCATAATTTCAACCTCTTCTGCCTACCACTATTATAGTACCGAGAGATCAAATTATGGCAGAAAGGCTACATTTATTGCAAGCAAAAAATTGGAAATACTGCACTAGCATCCACTGACCTTAAGAAAGCACCATCTGATTTTAAACTTTTTTTTTCTTTTGTTTTTATTTTAAGACAAGATTTCTCTTTAAAGTCATTAAAAATATATTATTTTGTGACATTCTTCTTACTTCAGCTTTTCAGCTTTTATGATGCACTCTCAGATCACATTTCTCGACTTTTCTCCATGAGCAGAAGAGATAAAAGCTGACTTACAAAGGCTGGGATTCTCACCTAATCATATGCCTTTAGGAGCTAAAACCACATCTAAGTATTTCAAGACTTTAAAAAAAAAAATCATAAGAGTTAGCAACATTGCTGTAAACTAAGCACCTAAGAATCAATGAGCTATATACTTAACTGGGACAAATTGGTGTAACAGTCTACAATGAACTAGGCTAAATTGCAACAGATGAGAATCCGGCCTTTATTCTTTTTTCTGAAAGGGAAAATAAGTGGGTGATGAAGGAAATTTTGCACCTTTGCTCATATTGAGAAGAACAACATCCAACGGACCTTCACGCACCATCCTGAACGAACAGACCCAGTGACTGTGTTGTGCAGCAGTAGTTACACACGGTGTAAGTGATTACTACATATGCTGAAACCCACAGAGGCTACTGCAAAGCAATTCATTAAAAAAGGCAGCAAATTTACCTTGGTGCCCCTTGAATGGTGAAGGCCTTGTCTGCGTGCTGATCTCCCAGCTTCGTCATCACTTCATATAGTTTGTGACATAGCTGATAAAACAAAACACCTGCCTGAGTTCAAATGAAGCACATGATTAAAAGTACAGGTGATAAATCTGGTCTGATAACTTGATAATATATAATCTGATAACTTTAAAACGTAATATAGATCCTTCCAAAAACACTCAGTGCCATGTATATCCAAAGCCTAGGTGGAAACCTGTCAAAATCCACAGAATCAAAGCTAACAGTAGTTCTTAAAAAAATAAGCTGGTTTTCAGAGAACAAGTTTATAAGTGTGACTGACTGCTGCCTGACCTCTGATGAAGGAAGTTGCCTAAAGTTTAAAGCAACATAGGCAGCCAAGAAGATTCCTGTTTTCCTCTCAGAAACCTAATCCAAATTTAAGTGGGACTTCAGTCAAGCAAGTTTTCCAAACAATCTTGGTTCCTATTAGTAGGTTACTATAGATAGTACCATTTAGCAAGGTACATTCAAAAGACCTTCATTGAAGCTGCTCGATTTGCCTAACAGTCACAGATATCATTGTGTTGCTGACAATGTATACAGCAGTCTTGAAGGGAATGCTTGACATGTTTTTCTTGTATTGATTGAAGTAATGAGATGCTTAGCAATTGGACACGGAAAAAACACTCAAGGCAATAGTATGCTAAAAGGAATGGAGAAGTTATCAAAATAGAAAGTTAATTTATTGCTACAACTGATAATATACTGCAATCCAAAATTGTACTGGCTATCCTTCCCTTAAGGAGAGTACAAACAAGGCAAGTAGAAACAAATACAAAAGTTACACTACAAATCTGTATCTAGGGCAGATTCTCATGCGTGCCAGTGCTAGATTTATACTGCTGCATTACAAGACATTTGCTTGCTGTTATGCATATCACATAATCCATTATACATGAGATATACATTTTTACTCACTAAAGCTATCTCCTTGTGAAACTTGGCTTCGAGGCTGGATACATTTTTGAAGGTGTTCACATAGAAACCAACTCGTCTACAGAGGATGGCACAAAGAAAGCAAAAAGAGAATAAAAGATAGGGGTGGGAGGGCCACAAAGGCAAATTAATTAATTACTTTCCAGACTACAAGCAGCATCGTTGACTATTATTCTCAGCAAAGCAAATAATTGCATTGAATGTCAGCATTTCAGATTAGCTCCTTCATGATTATTTCTGTTTGTGTTAAGAACCATCACATTTCACACCGCACAGAGTGAACCAAGTTGAGACTACTCCACAGCAGGGGGCTTCAGCTTGTTCTAGGGAAGGGGAAGACTGGAAAATAATCAGCATGATTGTGGCACAAGCACAGGGAAGGCAAGTTGCCCTGGGCACCCCGTGCCCCAGCAGACAGCAGGCAACCATGGATGGAAAAGGGAGAGGTACCACTGTGTCACTGCGAGCGCCCGTGCTGGAGATGCTATGGCAGCACCAAGGTGATGCAGCTGCTTCTGGAGGCAGCTTTAAAGTGTACAGCTCTGTACAGCCTGGGGGTGGGTGTCCCGCGCTCAGCCCTCCTAAAGAAATCAGCCCTGAAATACACACATCTGTACCTAAGAGAAAATGATTTCTAATATAGACCAGACACTTTCGCACGTGCAGTCAAAAACTGCTTGATTGGGATGAGTGATCACATACCTCTTGTGCGTTTTGAAAGCAGAAGGTGTTTTCTTAGGTTTTGAACTCATATTTTTCCTATTTAAAACTTTCATGTGCAATTTCTCCAGAATTTATTAACAAAAATAAATTTGGCATAAGAATAAGCCTGCAAAATGTGAACTCAATGGATTACTTTCTTCCTGAAGAATAACTTATATTTGAGTTATACTATATTATATGTATAAAAAATATAAAATATATAATATATAATATGTTATATATTATATATTATATTATAACTTATTTCCTTATAACTACAAAAAAAGAGGACTCTGAAAGCAATTGCTTTCTAAATTACACCTATTGTTCAAATTAAATTCTGCCTTTCCCTTAGTGGGCAATACACATATTTAGTGGGCAATACACATATTGAAATAAAAAGGCTCTTACTCTAAATCATTCATATGCAGTTTTACTTTTACTAAGTCCATAAAATAAAAATCTTGAAGTGCTAAGCAGCTTTTCAACTGAAATAGGCAGAAACACAGCAGAAAAACCTTATATTGACCTGAAATTTAACAGAAATTAATTTAGAAGTCAGAGAAGACAAAAGACACTTTGGTGACCCACAACACATTTCCAATCCGGACGGTCATTTGTTAAAGAACATAGTACACTAATGAGATGCTTATTTTTCTACTGCTTTTGTTCTCCCATTAATTTTGTCTGCATTTTCTGTATAAACACAATTCATGATTAAACATCTCAAATGAATGATCTATGCCATCACATGCTTTTACATCGCAGACATAGTCAGTGCAAAAGTACGAAATGTGTATTCTGATGTAGCCATAGTCAGTAGTTGTTTTCCTCTTCTTCCACTGCTTCAGTAGTACCTTACGGGAACTGAGAACAATTGCCGCAAAATCGTTATACATTTGTAAAGTTCTTTGTTTCAATACCTTTTTTTAGAAAAATGACCTTTAAGTAGACCCTTTGCAAATCTAGAAAAACATGTGGCTGCTCTGTGTGCTTACTTCCGACAGTGGAAAAAAATGATCTTTTTTTGTAAACGAGTGGCTTTTTATTTTTTTTTTAAAGGATCAGGTATCCACCACCAAGGTGTCTGAGGAAGGTTATGGAAGCAGTGAATTGTAGTGAGGATCTGCTGTTCTGTGCTCTGACACAGTTCTTTACCCATAAAATGGAGAACTTTTTGTACCTCGGAATGAAGATATGATAATGAATCTTAAGTGCCAAGATACACTGAAAGAAATAAACATAAATACATTTACAGTAAGTATAATTTCGGATCATTTGCAGGTATTTTCCCTTTTATTATTTCAAAAAGATAACGGATGGTATCTTCAAGGAGCTATGACACCATTTTCAATCAGCTCATTAAAAATCTCTGATTCCCTTTCCTTACTTCCCCTTTAGGCTTTCCAGACAATACCTGCCCAGGCTTACCGTGACCACAAAGATGGCAACTCTTCTTGTAAATCAGTGTTAAACTCTTCAAACACTTTCTGTGCTTTTTGAAATTCTTCTTCTGCCTAAAACAAAATGAAATTGAGTGACTTCTGCAATCACCATGACACAGCACAGTTTGGTTTTGTCCATTTTTTTTATGTGGGTCTTTTACAATTTTTATTAACAAAGAATGTGACTCAGTCCCACACCACGCAGGCCAACACAGGACTTGCTGTCCCCTCAGTCTCATCAAGAGAGAAAGTCAGGACTTGAATGAGACTCATTCCTGAGAGAGGCTGAGTGTGCCCTCCACACGCACCGAAATACTCAATAGATATTATATTTTGTGCTCTGTCTCTGCACAGAAACAAATGCCAGCCAGGCTCCCTCAGTCTTCTGCCAGCATCCTTCTGATTGTGCTACCTTGGTAATTCTGCTTTCATCTTTTCTTTTCGAGCTCTGCAGGGCTTCTAGATGATGTCTTGCACTGTCGTAGTCCACTAGCTTCCTGCTTCGTTTTGCAATGCGAGTCTGTACGGGGGTACAAATGAAAGTCAGCACAAATAGCACTTTTAAAAAAGCTATTTTATCTATGTTGTAATTTAAGTTTTTGACATTTTTATTCTCCCTAATCTGCTGTTCATAGCTGAATTACTGTATCATACAGGAATATGGATATGGTAAAACAGACAAACTAATCACCTTATTTTAACTAAGGAAGCTGTTTACAGATGGTTTGGAAGGGTTTTTTGTGGGTATAGGGCTTACGGGCCTTAGAAATGAGATATCAATATTACGCAAGCCTTGTCTGATTCTCCAGAATAAATGGACCTGTTAAATTCATGGTAATACCATCTTTTTCCCTTCTATACGGTGTTCAAACTTAATAAATAATTAACGCATTTTTTCCAGAGCTGGAAAAAATGCTTAAAATATACTTCTCAGTACAGTTTCTCTGACACATGTCTATGATAACTTGAGTTCAACATACAATAGGAATTCTAATTTACGTGCTATAATTATTTTAAAACTAAAAAGTCCTTGGATATACACTGACTTTACAAAACCATATATTATATGTAAATTCCACATTCTGAGAGAGCTGAAGCTCTGTTTGTTTCACAAACAAGTTTGAGAATGAACATCAGTAATGTTGGGATTTTATAAATTATTTTTTCTTTAGTCCCTGATATAATGACAAAAGGGATGACTGCGTGACACTGACTCAATTATAAACCATCACAAAGAATTTCCAGCTATGTCCATATAGTCACATTAAAATATAAAAGTATCTACCTCTCATCTGTAATGATTCCTTCCCCAAACATTTCATTTAGTAACCATCTCCCTGGACTGTACACCAGACAGGCACCTGGGATTGGCTAGAATCTGCATAACGGTCCTTCCTGATGTGTATCACAAAATCCTTTCATAACTAATTAAAAGACAGGAACCAGGGCTTAGTAAAAGAAAGATATTTAGATACCCACAGGTGCATCTAGCCAACAGCAGAAGGCCTGCTTTTCATGCTGTAATTTGTCTGGCTTTTTAGCAGCTGAAGAGCTTAATGTGTCCCTGTTGAAGCTGGTGAGAATTACCTCATACCAAATAAATAGGAGCAGGAAAAAAACCTATAAGTTTTATCTACGAAGGCTAATGTACTTCCAAGTACTACTGCACGAAAAATTTTTTTTTTTTTTCACTTGGAAAAATCAGTGCAGTCTAATGTCAGTGATTTACTTGCAGAACAACATCTTACATACTGCAGAAAAGGATTAATTCCATCTCTCCCCCCCGCTTTTTTATTTTTCTTTGCTTGTAACCTCATTTTCTACTTATTTTACGACACAACAGTAATTTTACAAACTGTTCTTTATAGGAAATCATTACTGTACTTTGATATCAGGAAATTGTCCTAGATATGTATCCAATGTCAACAATGACCCATCCACCAGTTTTTGATGGAAGTCTTCCCAAAGTTCATCACATTTCTGTAAAGGTGAAGAGAAAAATGCATTTAGTAGTTTAATTTCACTCCAAGCCTATGTGAAATACAAATGTAATTGGTAAAGTTTAATCCTCCTGAAGTTTAAAAATGTTCATTATGTCAATAAATCAGATTGGACTTACAAGCTAAATAAAAAGGAATACCTTGACATTGCAAGCTTTAGTTCACAACAAAAGAAGATTTAGCTTAATAATTAGTTTGTGTTTTCGTTTTTTCATATCGTAACTACAATGTGAAAATAAGGATATCACAGATTCAAGGTCTTCCTCGGGGTTTCTGGTCCCCGAGGGTCAACAATCTGAAGCTGTCCTAGTTCTTATGCTTAAATATATTCACTGATGAAGAACCTTCCTTACAGAGAAAAGAAGTCCAACTAAAAACAGAGAAGTAAAAAAAAAAAAAAACAAAAAAAAAAAAAAAAAAAAAAAAAAAAAAAAAAAAAAAATTAAGTGGGTTTCCCATCATTTCCCATCAATTACATGGATTTGTAAGCCTAGTTTTCCTTGGTCATTTTTAAAATAAATGCTGTGGAGACCTACCCTAAGAAAGGTCTTCCTATCCCATACCTTTTGTGCCATTAAGGTACATTTGATGAAACAGTCGATGCACAGACAAGAACTCCACCTGTCACTGCTAGAGAACTAGGAGGTCATATATGGAACATGCCAACATCAGCAGGCAAAATAAACAAAATGCTCCCTGCCCCCCAGAAGCTACAGTGCTTTTCTCCAGTCCCCTTTGCAGCTATGGGAGAGTTACCAAGATACACCCCTCGTATTTTTCTGTTTTTTAAGAGATGTTAACGCAGCTGCTGTGACAAGGGCCCTGTGGGGAGCAAGATGAGATTTGCCAGAAGCAAACCCTGTTACATAGAGACACAGTGCTTGAGGTTTCAGGTTCTCAACTGAACAATTCATTAGCACGTATTAAACATCCTGATCCCCCTTTTCTTTGCACATTTCAAAAACCACTGAGAACTCCCTCCTTTGATGGCAGGGAAGCTAAAGGCGGTGAATATTGCTCTGTAGGGCTGTTATCCATGCCAGCAAGTTCAGAAAACTATTCCCTAGTGTTTGTTTTATCATGAGATACTATAGGGCATATTATAAATGCTGTGTGATGCCAGCATTCAGTTCACTCATTTCCTAGCCTAACAGAGTCCCTAATGAATTATTACAATCTATTAATCATGCTTAAAAGAAATACCTCATTTATTAACACAATATTTAATCACAGTGGTCTACAGAGCAGCATGGCATTAGCTCATAGAAAGCAACTGCCAGTCTTGTGCATTTGTCTTTATATCTTGCTGATACATATTTTGGACAAATTAAAATAATGGAGGTTTTCTAAAAGCAAATGGCCTAAAAAAAACATTGTTGAAGAGCCCTCTAAGCTGTCATCTTTCCTGCCACACACAATAAGGTAATTTAGGTGGATTCCTTTTGGAACGACCATTTCTACCCCGGACTGCACAAATATATCATTCTTCTTTAACTCCAGGTTGAGGGATGCATAAATCTACATTTGTTATTATATAGGGAAAAAATCAGGAGCAGAAATTTTGTTATGATGTCCATGTGAGTCTCTTATTAAGAAGACACATCTAACATTTACCCCTATACCTAATAGGGATTAAGAGCCAACTTTTGGTCCTTCGATACACAATTACAAATTTCTTAGTGTAAAATCTAATAGGCTGCAGATTCAAGATGAGGTGCTACAGCAAGATGCAGCAGGAGATATTCCAGCTGTTTAACACAAAGCAATATAAATGGTATGGTAAATTAACTTACATAGTTTAGAAGTTGGGTGCTTTTAAAATCAGAAACACTTCATGCTTTTAGCAGCAGGGAAGTGTAAAGGAAGGCAGCCTCAGAGAAGAAAAGCAATCAGTACGCAAGTTCGGGAAGACTGCTCTGTCTTCTAGTCTCTTATTAATTATATTATCCAGGAGGCCTTGCACGCTGGATGCCAGGTAGTTAAAAGCTGCAGCAATAACAGTTCACACTTTCTTGTCACCACCAGCACACTTGCTGACAGACTTCCAGAATTAAGGCTGTTTACTCTAAGCAGGCAATTCAGAGTTAAGCTCCTGCAATCGCCTCTAGAAAAGCCTATTTCTCTCTAACCACTGAAGGAACCCCAGAAAGGCTAAAATGAATAGTACCCTGCAGCCCAATTTGGCCTGAAATTCCATATTCTTGTCAGAGAAAGGCAAGTGTCCGATCAGGTATCCTGCTTAGCACCACTGGCTCAACAGTTGTCATATAGCACACAAGGATAAGCAGATTTGATAATTTTCAACATTCAGTTGAATTGAGAATCCTGACTGTGAAACTGCATGTAAGATACCTTGTACAAACTTGACAATCAGTTGCTATCAGGACCGATTCTGCTCACAGTGACGCTGACCTCCGTGGGAGCTTACAGCAGCTAGCTCATAAAACAGACACTGCAAATGCGGTGTTTGGTCAGTGGGAGGTGCATTTCACAAAACACATAATTTCTATGCTCAAAACAGGATTTAACGTGCAATGAAGAATTAAGAGAAATTTTAGACGTACACTTCTCAACAGCTCAGATAATCCATTTGCAGCCAAAATACTTATTTCCTTTATCTACTCATCTTACCTCTCCAATCATTTTCACATCTTCTCGTCCATACCAATCTGGCTCGTACACTTCATGAAGAGACTCTGTAAGCTTCTTTGAGGCATCTTGCATCCCTGTAATTAGACAGAAAGAGGGACATGTAACTACAGACTACATGGAACAGTTGCTAAATCTTTATTTTGACCCACATATACCCACTCTGGCATGTTTAGAGTATAATTTTCAAGAGCTGAAACAAAACCTCTGTGTTCACCCAGGTTAATGAGAAGTGTCCCTCACAGAAGGATTAACACATATTTATATGCAAGAAAAAGGTTTCTATCAGATTAGAGATTCCACTTTGTATTCTGAACGAAACATATCTGAATCTGAATAACAACTCAAAGGGTAGTCCTCCCCACAAAAGACGTTTGAGACCCAACTGAAAGACTATCACTGAGAAGGCAATCAAACAGCAACCTGCCTTTGTTTATCCTCAGCTCTTCCAGCAGTTTTCTGTCTTGTCTGTAGGGAGTACCGGGCCCACCCATGTAGAAGAGGAGGCATCTCCAGGGTGACACGGTTAAATTGTCAGAGATTTATGGGAATTGCTGTTCGTAAAAATTGATTTAGGAGAAAAGCTAGAAGGTGTCTGTGCTAAACAAAAGTGTTCTCCAGAAGACAGGAGGTCTCACACAGGCAGAACATATCCCAGAATTTCTCCATTTCCTTGTTTTCAAAGATGTTTAAGCCTTGGGAGCTTTCATATGTAAGGTGAGAGTGGCTGAGCTTGTTATTTTTGCGTCCACAATAATGATGGTGACCTGAAGATACGTAAATAATGCAGCAAAGGACTGCCAGGAGCTGAGACAGTGCCTATGGAAAAAAGATGCCTGCACTTGGGCTCTAATGGACCTGGTTTTATGAAGAATTATTATCTTGTATGCTCACCCAGCAGGTTTAGAAGTATGTGGAGCTCAGAGCTTATTTACGCTTGCAGCAGGGTGGTGTCTACAGAGAAGTGCAGCGAGCCAAACTGCATCAGTCACCTTTGGAGCTCTGGCTACCACAGGTGAAACAAGAACGGGGACTACTGATGGTTATCACTCTGTAATACACAGAGGAGCTGGCTTCAATGTAAAGTAGCTTCAACTATATTACAAGAAAGAGCCTGAACCTATCTTCATTGAGAGCAGTTTGACACCAGTGAATAAATTACAGCCCTCAGCGAAGACATTGGGGTTTGCCTTTCCATTTTGACGGAGCACAAATATAACAGGTGTTGAATATGACTCTGAACCCAAGGGAAAAAAAAAGAATCTCACCTAACATGCTAAGAGTCAGTTTAGAATCAGTAATTTTTAAATGACAACTTTAATTCAACTTCTTTGCAAAATCTGAACACTGCCAATTTTTTTACCTAGCATTAACTTTTTTTAAAAAAAAACCCACATATTTTTCTCCAGCCAAAGTCTGTTTGTTGCAGCGCATCTGTGCTGTCTTGAAAATATCTCTAGCGTGATCTTCAGATTTAACTGCTCCATGGCTGAATTTAGGAATAGCATTGATATTTCTATTTTCTGCACAAAGAAATGTTTAGGAATGGAAGAGGAGAATTCATTTGAAACTTGAATGTCTAGAAGAGCAGACTTGACCTAGTCAGTAGCTATTCCACCATTCCAAAGCACACTCGAGACACAGCAGGAAGATAAATGCAATAATGCACACCTCCTAATATAAAAATGCTGGTCTATGGAATGAGTAGGATAGGAAAAAAAGATACTGAAAAAGCTGGAAGCAGATGGCTGTTCTCAGACTTTGGGTTCAAGAGGGAGAACGGTGTGGGAGAGGGGGAGAACAAGTACAAAGGAAACCCCGGTGTTTAGAGGGTACAATTTTTCACCTTAAATCAAAGGTTGCCAAAACAGAATATTTGATCTCTTCAGGTATTGTCTTGGGGGTGCTTTTTAATGGCAGAGCTCAGCTCAGAGAATTGGTGCAACACAAGAACTTAATATACATTTCTTCCTTTCCTCCTTCATGGTTATTGCTTAGGACGATGTATCACTAGCCAAGAAAGGGTTCCTGACTGAAGGGGCTTTTTTTTGCCTAGAATATACCAGATTACAGTAAAATACAGATGATCTTTGCATATTTTTCCAGGCGGGACTAATTTAAAATCTTCAATGCCACTACAAATTGATAAACTCAGGAGGCAAGGCAAAACCAGCACCGAATCACCGTGCTTGAGAAAGCTGCTTCTGCCCACTCGGGGCGAGCGCACAGACCAGGAAGGTCTGAGCACCCCTGCTCATGCCTGATCCTTCTGTATAACCAAACTTCTGCCCTTCCACACGCTGCTCGCTAAACCCACCACACCAGTCCCCACGGCGGGCGGCCAGCACAGCTGATCACTAATCCCTCCTACGGCCTGAGCTCAGCTCAGACACAGACCAGGCTCAGGCAGAGCACTTTTTCCTATGCAGACTTTCTTTTAAGTACTACAGGACTCAGGCGTTTATCTGCTTAAGAGAATAAGTAAGAGATACTTAATATCCCACGCTCGAGTCACATCGAAGTTGCGCCAACTTTTGTATTTTTTTCAGTTCTGAGAATCTGGTAGTCCTCCGTTCTACCACTTGCCTGTAAAGAACATCAATCAAATCCAGATGAAGTGTGGGGCAAGTGGGCATTACGGTACTTGACTTCTTCAGTCAGGGGCTTCAGTCTGAGATTTCTACAGGACAAGATCACCCGTTCTACTCCCCTCATCCTACCAGATGTACTGCAACACCCCAAATGAGTGCATAAGTCCAGTGGCTTCTCATTGTTTCTCATGCCTGTGGGCATAAACTTACAATGTCCAACTATTGTTTTTATCTGCTAGTTTTCACATAGAATTATTTCTTATGCACTGATAACGTTTTATGCATTATTCAGCACCGAAGTTAAGAGGATTAGTGACAGCCACAGACTGCAGGCTGTGTCTCTCTGCTGTTTTTAACTGCGCACTGAGAAAGATAAATTGTTTAAAGCAAGTCATTAATGTACTAAGAAATGTGAGAACAATTTTTACTGCTGATGAACAGTTAGAAATGTGTATTTAATATCAATTGTTTCATTTAGTACTGCTGCTTCTTGGTAATTGGGTCACTTATTTAATAACTACAAATGCCAAAATAACTGTATCGCTTAGGGAAAATGATACTGAATAATCCAGTTACGGACATCTGAGGCTCCTGCATGAAATCAACTCTCTTTCTAGAGGAAAAAACCCCTGTCCCTGGAACCCCAAAAAGGTCCTAGATCCCCCCACATGGTAGGGATCCTGGGGGTGATGGTGCAGACATTCCCATTAAGCACCCTAGAGACAGCAGAAGGTAGGTGATTCTTTGCCATCACAATTCCAATATACTCAAGCTCCCATGGAGATTGAGACTGGCCTGAGACTCCACAGGACCCATATACAATAGGGTTTCCTCACTGCCCAGCAGGGAAATCTAGACTGAATCACGGAGAAAATTCCATTTTCCTGATGGAGTGAGGCACCTTGGTCTGGCTCTCAATATTTAATTATTTGAGTGGGGAAAAGAGCTTAATGTGTGGTCCTCCAGTGAAATGACCTATCCTGCCATAAGGATTGTATCTGTTATTGCTAGTTATCCATTAGAGCAGGGGTGTCAAACTCATTTTCACCGGGGGCCACATCAGCCTCACGGGTCCCTTCGAAGAGCCAGATGTAATTTTAGGATTGGATAAATGTAGGAGTAGTTACAAATGTACAAATGTACATGAAGGGACCCGTGAGGCTGATGTGGCCCCCGGTGAAAATGAGTTTGACACCCCTGCATTAGAGTTTCCACTGGAACAATTTAATAGTTTCATAATTCATTACTAACTTTTACAGAAAAATGATGAATAGTTTTATTGCTTCTAAGAAATTACATGATGGATTTTAAGATTTGTGTGTCTGGAGGATATACGCAGGTCTGTGTGCCACAGACTGACAACCAGGCAGCAAAACTGCTTATAGATCTCCAAAACGTCCCCTTCCCTTCCTGTAAAATGGTTATTATTTCTCGCTTTGTTAAGCCACCTGAAAAGCATGGTGCTTCTTGTTCATGTTGCAGGATTCCTTTTTACCTCTGCCACCTTGCCACCTGCATGCAAATCCAGGTCTGTATGTCTGATATAGGATTTCTTTAACAACTGGCCCATAAAACTGTTCAAGTCACCTACAGAACTCAAAAGCTTAAAAAAGTAAATCATGAAGTAGTGAACCCAGATACACGTTGCCAAGGAGACGGAAAGAGACGGAAGACTGAGGCATGAGACAACCATAGCGATGGGGGGCAGTGCACAGTCTCATCGGTACAAACACCCCTGATACATACCAGACATGAAACTATCATCCAGGTGAAATAAAACAGCACATAAAAGCCATTCACAAGTTCAACAGCTTTATGACATGATTCCTCTGAGTCGTTGAGTAACCAGCAGTAAAGATCAAGATCCAGCTAAGACAAAGAAGCACCCCTGAGCAAGAGGAGGAGCCTGAAAATGGCAAAAATTCTTTAATTTAAGAATGTGTGATATCAAATCTCAGACCGCGAAGTATATTAAAATGAATGGATAGGGGGTCATAAGGAGGCTTGTTTGACCATTCCTAGCTTAAATCATGCCTGAATCTCATACTTCCAACTTCCAATACCCAGTCACTCAAAAGTCATGCAGCAGAATTAAACTTTTTACTTGAGTTCACAATGTACCAGCTTTATAAAATGTTTTAAGTTAAAGTTATCTATCTTGCCGATTCCTCAAGCCCTTTAAAATGAACTGCTTTTCTCACATCTGTGAGAGAACAATAATATCAAGTGCATTATTTTCCAATATGACCGACGTTTTTCCCTGCAAAACAAGGCCCTGATGACAGCATGACTCCAAGGCTCAGATGTCCTACATGCAAACATCCCACTCCCATGCCTAAATTCGAGGGTTCCCATGCTTTTGTGTATAGCCACCCCAAAATGTTTTCATGATGGCAGTCCTTCAAAGAACAGCAACAAAGAGGTGGTAGCAGTTGCTGAATCTGCTTCTGCCATTCAAAATCTAGAAGGTTCTTTGGCACAGATGAGCTAGTCAGCTTTGGGAAGCCCCAGCCAGAGCTGTGTTTTTGGACTCCTGCCTCAGGCTGTCCTCCCACTCCACAACACAAAGGTCCACATGAAGGCGTGCCAACACGTGTGCCAAGGATGCCCCACTGGTGGCGAGAAAGATTCAAAGAATAACATTTTTAAGGCTTTTGTGAGCTGGGTCTTAAGACATGAAGATACTGAGGTGTTAGCAAACACTTTTCATTCGCAGTAATAAAGTCAGTCCAAATTATTTTCAAATATGGACTTATGGGCTACAACAGGAGAAAGATGCTGAGCAGAAATGCATGGCTAAAAAGGCAAAAGTTGCACAACGAAACATTTCATGCCAAGTTAAAAACAAAACTCAGTGCAAGGAGTAGCCCACTAGACAGTAAACCAGCAAAAGGACCACAAATACACGAAGTTCTAGGAAGAGAGAGAAGAGAAGAGAAAGAGAAAGAGAAAGAGAAAGAGAAAGAGAAAGAGAAAGAGAAAGAGAAGAGAAGAGAAGAGAAGAGAAGAGAAGAGAAGAGAAGAGAAGAGAAGAGAAGAGAAGATGAAACACAGAAAGGGGGATTGTTGTCACCAACATGGAAGTCAAAGCAGCATGTAAACAGTCAACCTATGTGATAGAAAAAGCCATCTGGACAACACACAGCCTCATCATGTTGCTTCTGAGTATCCATCTAATAATGGGTGTGGGGAAGGGATGACTGAAAAGTAAGAATGTAAAATCAGCATCCAGTGCTGACTGATACAGAAATTTCCTCCTAGAAGAAAAGACATTGTTCAAATCCCTACAATGCAAAATACCTCTTGTCTGGTAGAGGATTTTCATTGCCAGGTCCATCCAGCAAAGACACTTAAGCTACTGTTTTTCTTCCTGTTTTACAGTTCCCATCAAAAAGAGCTTTCTTCCCTGACTTTCAGCAGCTGCTAATGCTTTATTATGACACAGTGATTTCCAGGGATGTTAATACTTGTTTGTAACATTTTCCCTACTGGACTGAAATCAGGTTAAAAATATACACACACACGCACATATATATATTTATCTCAAGAAGGCATTATTTTCTCTCTGTCGGTCACCAAATCTTTTTGCCTTCCCTTTAGCACCTGGCCTCCAAAGAGGGGCAGCATGAGAAAGGGAACACTCTGTGTATGGTGCTAAGCTAAGTATGCTGGATTTACAGTAGGATTTAAGTAGCTGTTAACTTAATCTCTGATATTTAAGCACTCACCTGTGAGCTTCTGCTACTTGGATTTTCAATATAGTATCGTAAGAGATCACATTTGATTTTTAAACTTAAAAATGGATTAAACAGGCAGAAATAGATGAGAAAACACGTCATTGTGGGGAGCTTGGTTTTGGCGGGACATCATCATCCAGCTAGTAATACCTGGAAATGTTACAGTTGTGGAGGTCAAGCAATCCCTTGCTGTATATGGGGTATTTCATGTTCTAGCATTTGCAAAGACGAGTAAGCAGATGTGTAGATTTTCTGGGTGCTCAAAATGCATGCAACGTGAGAATCTGGGCAGCAGTCCTGCACACAAAGGACAGTCGAGGATGAGCCCTGCATGCAAGACTGTACACACGAGTTGACAGTGAAGGTGCAGAATCCCTAGCAAGAAGCTAAAGAGCCTGTGCCAGATCCAAAGCCGAAATGTTGACTACTAATGACAAAAGCAATATTACTTGTATTTGTCTCTGTATACTTTAAACAGGCCTACTTGTCTCAATTTTTTGAAGAAGTTTCATTTGTGAAAAAATGATGTAAAACTTAAAAATCACCTTTTATGGCTGCTAAATATCCTCTCAGTTCCCTCTGGAGCCTGGAACCCTCTGCCTGAAAAAAAAAAAAAAGGCAAGAAAGTGAAAACACATTTCAGTTATCTTATCAAAAACACATTTCAGTTAAATTTTATGCTTTAAAACATGCATATAGTATGTCAAACTTAATAATAAAGAGTGATTTCAGGAGCTTTCTGATGAATAGTGTCACATCCTGCAAGCACGCACAGGTTCATACAGAAAAGGCGGACTGGCCAAGATGCTATGCATAGTGTACTCTCTAGGCTAAAATTTCTGGTTTTATTTTATCAGCCATCTGCACAGGGATGAATTCCAGCCAAAGAAAGAAACGTGTATTTTACGGCCAAGGTCCACTTCAAGTCAAACTGGCCAATATGCTCACCTGAAACACGAAGTATAATCACCTCCACTTGAAACCATCCAAATGAGGCCAGTCTAGACTTGCAGAAAAGCCATGCTCTTACATAAATGGCTTAATACTTTTGCAAATGTTTTTTCAAGTATTTTATCATTTATTTATTTTGCAAGCAAATAACTACTAAGAAACAACAGCATTAGTTATGTTGTTTAGTTTGGCTACTGCATCTTGCAGTCTACAGTGAAATCTCAACTGTTTCCTTGGCAAACACACGAAAATGATCTTTATCTTATACCCACAGCCTTCAAAAAACTCAGAATAGACAAAACAAAATGGGTTGCTTTACATTATCTCTGTATCACAAGTTGGACTTCACAGCTCCAATTTGCAATAAAATCTGTGCTACACTACAGCACATGCTTTATTGCTAAAACACTGTTGTTCAAGACACCTTCAACAGCCTGAAGATTTTGGAAATGCTCCATGTTTATTGATTCCCAATATTCTTCAAATTATTTAAGCAGGTGGAAATTATACGAATATCAGCTTGCAGTCACATTTTCTCACATACAGCTACACCATATGGAAAAATCAGCTGCAAAATATGACTGACTGCTTTGGAGTTTTTCTCATATTTTTCTGTGTGAAAGTTTGACCTCAAAAGGCTGCATGTGTGAATATTTCAGGAGGCAAAGTCTCAAGGTATAAGCTGTTGTAATTCCACTTAAGTCAAAGGACATCTGATGTCAGTAAAGGATTTGCCATCAGCAGTAGTGATGTTCAGAACATTCAGACACAGAGGATCCTAAGAAATTTAGGTTGAAAGGGACCATGCGGAGCTTAGAATCCATCTATATACAGGCACATTAAATTCAAAAGGTGTTTCTCAAAAAATACTTGCCTCACCAGTACACATACTGCAATATGCAGATTACATCAACCAGACTCACTTGCCTCTCCCAGCTCCCTGCAGGGAACTGCAGGACTTTAGAACTGGATCAACACCCCCCCCCTCCAAATTGCAGTGCACCATAAGAAGAGAACAACTGCTTTAAGGTCCTGTAAATATTAAATAATTTAGAAGGTGGGCAGACTGAATTCTCTTTATGGATTCAATGAACAGAAGGTTGCTTCTGCACTAAATCAATGTGAAGCAAAACTTCTTTTTGAACCTAAATCCATTAATCAACCAAATTCTGAGCACAGCAGCAGACCAACCAGGGTGATACCTGAGAAGCTGCTGAGTAACAGCAAGAGCACAGCAGCACTCAGACCACCAATCTGTCTCTGGGTTGGGACCATATTTGATGCCCCAAGGAAAGGCAAATCCTTCCCTTGGTTGCAACACAATAGAAAGTTCTGAAAGTACTGGTAGCTTGATATTGTGTCCCTTAAGAAAATATACTCGTACACCACCCCAATGCATCACAACAACACATTTTGTCATCCTACATAACATGGTAGCATCCTAACACGCTTCAGAAGCTGACTTCTTTCTACTTCTTCCTGTGCTAGAATGGGAGGTAAAGAGACGACAGAAGTTGTCAGCTTTACACTGAGCGAGGCATGAAGTGAACACCACTGCCACAGCCAAAAGGAGACTGAACCCAAGAGCAGAATTTCTCACTCTAAGATCTGAAGAGGAGTTTTGGCAAACATTAAGCAAAAAGAGGAGGGAAGTTCCCCTTTTATGCGTGCCAGTCTCCTCCTGGGAGGTTCCCTTGTACTCTGAGAAGCCACATGAAGGTATAGAAATTTTCTTTCCAATTCCTATCTTCTTTGGCCTGAGTTCTAGTACAGCCGATTAGCTTGTGGTGAAAATGGGAAGTAGATACTGACAGCAACTCAATTCTTCACTGTGGCCCAGCTGAACAGGTGCCCGTACAATATCCATTTTTAGTTACTGAAGAATTTCTGATGTTTCAGAAGCAGTAAACTGCAGCTGGAAGGTTCAGATCCCTGTTAGCTGTCCTGACATCCAGGAAAAAGGCCTATATTTACTCATATATGTGCCATTTTGTCACTAACTAGCACACAACGAATGGCATGTCAGGGGCACACACTGCTCAAATGCCATGTCCGTAACTGTACTGCTGTGTTGTTTTACGATGGGTACCGTAAACCACTATGAGATCCGTTGTGGCTGGTCAGTGTCACGAGCTATCAGCCATCACTGGCCAGGAAAACGTAGAAGAAAAAGTCAAGGCAGTAAAGCACGATGCAAATATTTTGCCATATGTGCTGTTACGAATTCTTACAATATGAAAGTACAATTTTAGCATGAAGCTCCCTCAGTCTAGGTTATTAACGGGTCACAAGCCGCTGAAATATCTAAGTAGCGTAGAGCCATATGACTTTTCCCTCATTAGCAAATGTTGTATGCCACATGACATCAAAGCACTCATGGGCAAGGGCCAGCTCCCATTGAATTTGAGATCAAATCTCTCCATTTGGCAACAGAATTAGACCTTTCTATAAAATATCAGAAATAACAATTTGTATGAGAAGTCCTCAGCCCTGTGAGTTCTGCAAAACATGCCTCTGGTCTACACATTTTGCTACAGTAAACTATTAGTGAAGGTAGATACACTTTTATCATCTAACATTAATTAATATTCACAGGATGAAAATATTGCATTGCTGGCTCCACACACCTTGCAAACCATGATGTGGTGGTTTTAAAATGCACTGTTTTTTAAACTGTCAAATATTTGTTATTCCCCCTTCTTGATGCCTCCTGATGTACTTTTTCTCCTTTCTGGTCTATCAGATGGAAGCATCTGGTGGCTCTGAAACCACTGCTCCAAGTCTCTTCATTAAACCATAGATTTTGTTAATTTGAGATGCAGTTTCTTGAAGGAGAACGAAAAGTAGGTGTAATTTTTCAGATGTTGTGCTCCTCTGAAATGAGATTTCCCAAGACAGCACTGATGCTTCGTCGTTTCATAATTTCTTTTATTTGTTCTACATGAGGCAGCAAAATGAGTCAGAGTTTCATAATATGCAAGAAGACTCCAGAGAGAAATCTCAATAGCATATTAATAGCAAACTTCTTACAACCAGGTTGTTTGGTAACAGCAGGCACGTTCTCATTGGACTTCAGCACCAGAAATCAGTGCTCTTAGCTCACCTGGTCAACCTCAACATGCAAATTACCAAAAAAATCTGTCAGGCAGTCCTGTTAAACTGCACAGAGGAGCAAGGGAGGCATTCTAACAACCCGAAACAACATCTCTCATTAGGAAAATCGACAGAAGCCTTCACAGCCATGTCCAAAACAAACACTTGTTACTCTGAACACTGTAGCACACAGTCAGTGTCGCTGTCAGATGCCCTTTTCTACTCTCAGGTCTTATTGCATGGTCAGCGTTACATAGCTGGTAAAGACATGTGCACGCAGTGAGCTAAGGCAGCTCAGTGTTCCAGGATCTTATCATCTACAGCCACGGGTCTTACACACCTTTACAGCAGCATTAAGCCTTTTCGATACTACAGATGCTTGTGTATGTTTAGTTCGGGTTTTCTTTTCGAAGAATACTATTTAATCATATGCTAGCACTAGAATTAAGACAAAGAGAGCCACAGCACTGCTGGCTATAAGACTGACAAGACCTGCAAAACCTTAGTGACTAAAACCATAAAAAGCATGGTTTGTGTCTTATCAGCTTTTGCTTAGATGCATTAGAAAAATCGTTGTTTCCACTCAGAAATTAAAGGCCACCTTGCCTCCACAAAAGCTGGAATTGGATGACCTGTTTGCCAGGCATCATTTATTCACAGCTTTCCAGGCAGAAGAGTTTGATTTTTCTATCATGTCACATACAGGATGCAAACACAATACATCTTTACAGGAAAGGTCAGCACTGCATGTGCTTGATAGCAAAAACAAATAAATCACTTCACTTTAGTGAAGTCAAGAGCACTGTCAATACTGAACCTGCAGCACAGGTTAATGAATAACCTGTCCCACAGAAATGCAAACCAGATTCTTATTAATTCAGCTCTGTGTCTAATACTGGAATTTTAACATTCCATTGCTAAGACATCAGTGAAATAGCTCAAAGGAAAGCATTTTCTGTATCGCCTGGAAGACATAATTTATTGTAATGTGCAGTTATCAGCTGCAACATAAAGCAGCACTGTCCCTCTGTTCACAAACACTTAAGTATTATTTACTGGTAGGTCTTTCAGGGAACTCAGAATTATGAATGCAAAGGACTATTGCATTAAGTGAAGCTTAACAAAATGAGACACTATCGGGACAAATCCATAATTTAGTATGAAATATATCTCTGTACCAGCGTACCCTCTTTTACCATTTCTTAGCCTGCTTATAGTTCCTAGAACCATTTCCCAAATCTTGGAATCCTTTTCTTAAATAAATACATTTCTTCTTTTCTCTTTCTTCAAGCTGTAAGAGATTTGGGGTTTGAATTATTTGTCTAGTGCATCACTTGAAGAAAGTCAAGTTTGCAACCTTCTCTGGAAACACAGAGGTTTTTGGCATCCCAGTACCCATCAGAACTGCACCAAAATTGTGGTGAAGGCTCGGGAGTAAGAATTTCATAGTTCTAGTTATTAAGTAACATGGTGAGATGGAGTAAACTGCATCAAATCAAACAGGCTCCTCAGACAATTTGGACTCATCCAAAAAGTACGAACTCTACAGGTAAGAACCAGTGAACTCTGCCCCATGTTAGTTGTGACTCCCAGTAGCCAGGTGAGAAACCTCTGTGCCCGCAGTGATGCTTAACCAACCCTGTTACAGAAACAACAGTCTCTGTTTCAGATGAGGACTGAACAGAAAACACTTGGTGCCCTCCTTAAGTGAAATTCCAACCTTCTTGCCTCACAACTAAATCTCTCTCTCCCCAAGCTAGGCTCCTACCTTCATACCTATTACATCTTCCTACAGGCATACTCATGTCCTCAAAGCAGGGCCCAAACTAATGATTTTAATGAAAATCTGGGGTGTGCAAAGACAGCAGGTGCAGAGTCTAGGAGTCTATGGCTAAAAGTAAATTATACATATTAAAAATCAAGCTAGACTTTCTGAACATGTCCTTGACCTCTGTTTAAGCCTTTAGCTGCATATCCATAACTATATTCTTAAACAACATAGATAACCTACATATTAAAAGGTCTGGTAGAAAACTGTCCAGAACAATTTTATTGTGAACTCGATCATATCCAGTCCATGTATTAAATCCCAGAGCTGAGCTATGTCAACTATTGCCAGGGCCGGTTATCCCAAAGGGCTCCTGAAGAAACATAAAAGTCTGGTTTAAAAACAGTCAGAAATAATTTGATCGTTCAGCTTCACTGCCCAGGAGAAAACAATTAGCACAGTTACTAAAGCTGCAGAGGCATAATAGTTTCTATCCAAGGGGCAACCAAAACCAGCCCACTGTGACAACGGTTTAGACTCTAGATTTGGAGCAATCAACAGGGAGAATTGAAAAAACAAAGCATCGGATCAGCCACTCTCTTTGTTGAAGTGAGGAATTAGTTTGAATGGATATGGGCTGCTCTTGCAGACATAATTTTGTAGCATGAAACAGAGGACCTCACCTTCCTGCATATCCTGCCTAAATGGAAATCAATGAGGTTGAGGTGAGATTTAATGGCACACTATGTCTTGTCTTGTCTTGGGAAAAATGACCCCTCAAACATAAGGTAACTATTAAACATATGTTCCATGATTAAACGGTAATCAGCAGAGAAAGCCCCCCCATAGCCCTCAAAATACTTTGCACATTGTATTACTTATATTTGGCTTAGTGATCATCCAGCACACGAGGCACACTTTGGGACTGCCTCTGAAAAGGTGCCTGTCAGGTGCAGTCCCCCTGAATGCAAATATTCCTGGGCTTGAGAATAAAACCCTCCCTCCCACTAGACTAGACTGTGTTTTCCTGTGCCTGGCCTACTTTGGAGTATCTGTCAGGGACAACATTTGGCATCACCTTTATTTAGCAAAGGACTCCTATGGACTGAGCTGTATCGAACCAACATTATGTTGCAGCTCAATTAGTGTCAATAACCCCCTGTGGTTTAGTATGGGATTCCACAGCAACCAAGGAAATCTGGGTATCAGCTAAGGGAAATAGTGTCTCCCATTCAGAGAAATTTTAAAGCTCACACTTTTTGTTTATTCTTTCCTCTATCTCAAGCCCATGCTCAAATCAGTAAAATGAGAGGTTTAAGGGGAGGACATGAGTTGGGTTTAAAGATGGTCAATTGGATGTATGGGATACCTAATAATTCCCAGAGAAAAGAAGGTGTTGCAGAATAAAGATCGAATTTCACATTACTATAATATATATATTGAAGCTTCCCTTCTTCATTGTGTCCTTCATTCAACTCCAGATTAAGACATCTATCACTGTCTACAGGAGTTGGGTGCCTCTCCTCATCTTAGATCTCTTCAGTGCAACTTGTAGAGTCAGGAGGGCAATCAAGAAAATCCTACAGTCAAAACCATTCACTCAGCATAGCTGCCTAGTGCCATTTGTGATACATCCACAAATGGCAAACCCAACTGGTCCTAAGGGACTTGCCAGGTTTGTTCAACAGCATTTGGAATCCAGAGAGGATACACTAGGGTCTCGCAAGTGGCAACAGATGCCAACATTTAGACAACTGACTCACAACCCTCACACCAGCTGTTCAGCTCAGTTGGTGGGGCTGTACTAGGAGCCACGAGTGACCCCCGCATAGGTCATGCCCTCACAGATGGGCACCGTCCTGCAGGATCTGGGCCAGGCAGGCAAAGCCAGGGCCAGGTAAGAGGCTTCAGTGACACCCCCTGACCCAGTAAGGGTTTGATCCAGGTCCAGGGGCTGTCTAGGAGATCCAGATGTGGGCAGCAGGTCCCCTAGGCATGGGGACTAGCCTATAACATAGCTTTGGGAGGGACTGCATGCCCAGGGCCAAGCTAAAATGGGAAACCTAAGCGCATGTGCAGGGCTAGGGGTCCCAGATGGGGCTGATCAGAGCCATTAAAACGCACAGATGCTCCAAGGCAACTTACAGGTTTCTGTCTTGACCCTCCAGACCACAATGCCCAGTTCGGCACTAACATCTGGGAAGCCCCAACCCAAACACAGACACCTACATTCAGGTGTCATGATCTGGAACTGGATCACTCCCCAAGGGCAGGGTTCAACTGCCCAAACACTTGTACCTGTGGTTGCTGGAGATGTTATGGGGTGCTCAAGAGGACCACAGAGCCAGCAGGTATGATGCAGGACTGTGGCCAAAGCCATGTGCTTCTGTCTGCGGCAACAGCTGGGGGCCAGGTGGGACACCATGAGGCACTTCTGGTGCCTATATGTAGGTGGTGAATCTCATCTTGGGTATCCAAACTCGTGAATTAATTTTAAGAAATCAGTGGCACATCTGATGCAAGAAGAGCACTGCAATAAAAGTTAATTGTCTCACAGAACAACTTTAAGACAATGTCATGCCACTGCTGCAGGGCAGCTAAGCATTCTTGCGTGAAATGAAGATCTGGCCAGAATAAACCTTTTCAGGACCCCTACAATTACAACAGCTCTTACTGCGAGGCAAACATTAAGTAAAACGGTCCATAGAAGCAGGTTCTGCTCACTCAACAACAGCAAAAAAGGCTCTTCATTTTCACCTAATTCTATAAACTAGCAACAACAGCACTTGACATTTTGCTTTATTCTGACAACACATCACCAGCAGCTGCTCTTGTAGTAGCAACTGCTGTATCTTTGTGTGTACCTATATGATACATAGTGTTAATGGTACTTTAACTGTAGTCTGTAAAATAATTCTCATAACTACATTTGGAAAAATAATGAGTGGTAAATATACATAGACATGAAATAGAATATTGATCTCTTACAAAAATGAAGCAAGCACTATGAGCCATTAAAATATACTTGGGGATAAGTGAATTGCTACTTCCTACCGAAAAAAGAAAGTGTATGGTGTGGTTGCTTGAACAACAGAATAGAGATGAAATTTCAGGTAAATCCCCGATGGACTTGATATATTCCAAGTCAAGAGAAATACACAGGAATTTTTTTTTTCTCCTCTCTCTCAGCTTCAGGGTTGATTAAGAGTCTGAGCACATCCACAATTAGCTGTGCAGAGAGAAAGCCTCAAGAAATTTCTTGCAAACACTGAAAATCTGCATGTTTTGTTTGTTCCACAAGTTTTGATTTAGAGTGACAATTTTCAGTTCACAACTTAAGTGGAAGATGAATAACAGCTGTATTCACTGTTAAAAATCTAAATGTTTTTACTGTTGGTTTCAGCTGCAGCAGCTTACTGTTTCTGATAGGGAAAGACCTGAGGCTCTGCAAAGCCACTGTGCTCTGTTCTCTCCAGACATGAGATGACTCAGTTTCTCCACGGTGATTCATGTGGGCAATTCAACTCTGGGCTGTCAAGTCCAGAGGGGCTCTTATCCAGCTGTATTCAGAAAGATACAGGAATGGATCATTGGGATGTCTAAACGAGCTTTTTCTACAGATAGATCTGCGGCATGTATCCTTACACATAGCCTTCTGCTGAGTTCAGTACATACCCACCATCCAATCTGCTATTCAGGCAAGGAATAGCATGTTAAGATTTCAGTTTTCAAATTATCTGTTTCCTGGATAATGAGCATTATGCTCTTTCTTTTCTCTATCCTCTCCCTCAGCTGGAGTCCTCATTTATTATCTTTGGAGAGTATTAACAGAAAGGTCATTCTATAATTAAGACCAGTTGACCTCCCAAGTGTTGCAGGCTCAATAAGGTAGGGAAACAAAAGAAATACAATGTTTTCACAGCTTTCAGCTTACCAGCATCCCCAGGGTCCGCATGGCACCAGCTGCTACAAACAGCTTACAAAGAGAAACAGAACTAAGGCGACAGTCTTCCTTAAAATCAAACGTAGGTAGGTGAGATGGCCAGGGAACAGACAAGTCACTACTAAGTGAGACTGCAAGAAACAAAGTAAAGTTTGGACCTTCTATAAACTACCTCTGCCTAGAAAGGCCTAGTTAGGTCAACAACCGCCATGGAAACAAATGATCCTGGAGGGAATTGCAAAAGATGGGACAGCCTCTAACAAGGGTGGTCCTGCTTGCAAGCCACCTGAATGACCCACATCAACAGCTTGGCATACACAGCACAAGGATCAATCACCCAGATTGCCTTTTCACTCTTTAATATCTAGAATAGAATTTTTCTTTTTCTAAAGGCTCTGGAGTTGCAGAGATAATCTTGAAAGCAGGACTGAATGCAAACCAAGAAGAGATGGCTGCCTGAGTTCACAAAAGCCAGCAGTTCTGCAAGGTATTAATGAATAAGAGTGATAATTCAGATGCATATTGTAATGCTTCATATATTTGCATTGCTAGTAAGTTGTAGATTGACGCATGGACAAAACTAAGAAAATTTAAGCAATTTATATGCTTCTTATTAGGGAACACGGCAGAAACAGTGTTTTTGCAGCACGACGGAACTCTTTAAGAGTGATCCCAGCAAAGTGCAGTACACAGGTGTTATTAGTTTAATAAATGTACAAATGGTCTCATATGGTGTGCCAGTTGACCTGGCCTAATCTGCTTGTACTACTCAAGAGAGTTGTAGTAGTTACCCCTACACTCACTCCTCCCTACCCAATTCCTTCCCTGGCCCCAAGTCACACTCACATCTGGATTCAGCATCATGCAGTTCCTGCAGAGTCCTTGATTGCTTATTACTGCCTCTCTGTACATCAAAGGAGGAAGAAATACAAAGGAAGAAATGCTAAGATCCTCCTTAGCCCTTAGAAAGACTTTCAGCTGAAAACCACCATTACTGAAAATTCTTGGTGAAGGACAGAAAAGCAAACACTTGAGACACAATTTTACTTAAAAATATTTTCTTTTCTCTTTAATCTCTCTTTGTTTAATTACACTCTGAATTTTTAGCTAAAAAAAAAAAAATCTCTCTTCATAAGAATGCTCCAGCTGCTCTTTCTGCATGCAATAAGAACCTTACAGACAAGCCTTATTTCTAGTAAGAGTTACTAGCTGTGCAAACAGCTGGGATATTGACATCAAGGATAAGCAGCAACATAAGGACAATAAAGAATAACGAAGTGCTCTGTTGATAGTCCAGCGTACTTGCAGAAGAAGAAGGGGAAGAAAAGGGAAAATATAATATCTCTGCAGAGTTTCAAAGCTTCTGAGTGCTTCTTCGGGCCTATTAAATTCCATCAACTTCCTGACTTCAAGAAATTTGAGGGAGGAACCCCCCTCCTCAGAGAAACAGGTTCTTTTACTTCACATTATGGTCATCTATGGGGAAGAGTGAAGATGTACATATCCCAGTGGCTCCCGAAAACTCCCTCTCTTTGACACTGAGAGAGGAAACCAAAGGCTAAGGGACCACAAGATACAAAAGAGTTAATAAGTATCTCAGCAGTCAGTATAGAGCATTTGTCTTTACATGGGAAGGACAGAAGCAAATGTAGCACATATGGCTGATTTGGGCAGAAATTGCAAACACTAATATGTGACAGTCTTAACATAGTATAAAATGCATGGGAATCAGAGAATCATAGAATCATTTTGGTTGGAAGAGATCCTCAAGGTCATCGAGTCCAACCATTAACCCAACCCTGGCACTAACTGATGTCCCTAAGAGCCTCATCTCTGCATCTGTTCAACCCCTCCAGGGATGGTGACTCCACCACTGCCCTGGGCACCCTGTTCCAATGCCTGGCAACCCCTTCCAGGAAGAAATTGTTCCCAAGATCCAACCGCAATCTCCACTGGCGAAACTTCAAATCCTTTGCTTGCCACTAAAGTCCTCAGGATAAATTTTGACGTGTTTCTAAGAAAACTCTTACGGAAAACATCCTCTCTAACATGTTGTTAAGGTCAGAGACTCATCCTCACCTCAGCCCCATGGCAGGTACCAAGAGACACANGAACATCACTGTAAGAGTAAAGCCCATTACAATAATTT
>VWYH01005798.1:0-31854 GCA_013399365.1 Pampusana beccarii
AAGAGACCAACACCCCCATTGCTGAAGGGGTCAGAAATGTGGGGGGTAATCCAGGAGGCTCTAGCAACTGGTTCGGGAGAGGGAAAAATTCGATTTAAATTCAGTATCTTAATGTGGATACCAAATCCTCCTGGCACAGCGCTACAGGTATGTGCCTGCTACACAGCAACGCTTTGGTGTTAACCAGCACCAAAGCGGATCGACGTGGCAAACCCTTCCCAGAGCAATAGTTTGAGATGCTTTGCACTTGCAGGCGAGTGGTCCTCATCCCACTGTCCATCTTCAAGGATTTCCAAACCACGTGGAAGCTCAAGCTTTTAGAACTCACACAAAACGAGATTACGCAGCAAACTCGAAGGAGGTGGATGCTCCTGGGGCAGAGTGAAACCCTCCACAGCTGGGGCTGGAGGATTCTTGTTTGGCTCCCTTTTGCCAAGAATAGAGCAGGGGGTGGTGGTTTGAAGAATGATTCACAGAATCTCTATAGAGTTTAGGGATCATTAGATGATCCAAACCAACCTCCCATCTATCACAGGTCATTAAATAGCACTTCGTTACTCTGGGGAACGGGAGCCAAAACGTCTCATCCAGAAAGACGGCCTGTCTTGATTTAAAGACACGAAGACACGGAGGACTTGCCACTTCCCTTGCTGGCTCACTGCAATGATTACTCACCCTCTCTCTTACAACATGCCTCCAATTTCTAAATTTAAAGATTTTCTGGCTTGATCTTCCAGACATTACTAGTTGTTATTTCTTCTTTGGGGAAGAACACACCCAGCAAGACCCAGTGCCCAGGAAAATACTCTGAAAGTCCAAACACCTCTTCATTTTGCAAGCGAGCCATATAGATTCAAGCTCAATCTGGGCAAAACATGTCCTTGAGCTTTCTGGACACCACTTGTCTATTATTTTTGCTTCCCCTCCCACTGGTGTCCCAGTTAAAATGCAAACGCTGGATGCAGACACAATATTCCAGCACAGACCTTGTTAAAATCGAGATACAAATCGTGTGGTCGTGGATGACCCCGTGATCTGCTGGGGTGGAAAGATGTTTTTGTACCTTCAAACAACTTCTTCTTGTGCATAATTGTCATAAAAATTAAGATCTGGTGCCCAGGCAACTCAAAACACCCTTGGGTAAGGCTGGGTTTGGGCTCACCTGCAAGTTTAACGAGGTTTTGCTTCACACGGAGTTGAAAACAGGTGGAAATTATCACATATTTAGAAGGCAGCACTGAAATCTCGTTTCCCTGTTCTACAACCTGCCTCCCGGGTTATCAGCACAACTCGCCCTCATTGCCATCTCGATTGCCAGGCAATTTTTCCCCACCTGCCTCTTGCTTTCCCTCCAGCAGGAAGAGTTTCTCTCAATTAGTGGCCCATAAAATAATTAAAACAAGCTCCAAATTGGAATAACCTTTAACCCCCCCATCCCACTCCCCATCGTTCAGATTAACAAATCAACTCCGCATCATTAATCTCTAAACCGCGCTGTTGAATGAGCAATTTGTGTCCAATAACGAACAGAGCAGGTATTAAACATTTCTTAAGCACATAGTACACAAGTTACTCATTAAAGGGGGAAACATTGAAACATTAAGCAGGAAGCAGTAACCATAAAACATCCCTTTGCAATCTTTTTGGGAAACTAACCATGGGTTCACGCCTGTTTGAGCGTACATAAAAATACATCTCCTGCTTTTAATGGAATTGCCTCGCGGGACTGGTAGCTCCGCGATGTGTTGGGCACTCACAAAATCCCAGCCTGGTTGGGGTTGAAGGGACCTCTGGAGATCATCCAGCCCAACCCAGCTGCTAACGCAGGGTCACCAGGACAGATCACACAGGGTCGTGTCCAGGGCGGTTTGGATGTCTCCAGAGAAGGACACGGTGTACGTGCTGGGTTTGTTGGTTTTATTAGGGATGGACGTTGGGCTGAGCAAATTCTTTGGCAAAGAGGGAAAATTAAACCACTTCAAGGGTCACGTCAGGTTGGCGTGAGACGCATCGTGGAAAGACAAGGTGATGCCACCCGTGGTTTGGGATGGAGGGGTCGATAACGGCCTCGGTCCGAAAGCAGCCGGGGGAAAAATTCCTTACCTGATCAAGTAGCAGCAGAAGAGCAAACTGAGGATGAAGACGAAGATGGCTGTGCCGAAAACCACGATGTATATGTTGAGCGGCAGGTTCTGGAACCCGATGTTCGGCATCCTGAAACTGTAATGCTGGAAGTCCGAGCTCATGGGTAGGCTGCGGAGACAGGGAGGAAACACAGGGACGTCAGGCTCCTTCTGCAGCACCGCGCCGTGTTCGGAGGAGACCACGGGCCCCTCTGACAGCAGACGGGGGGAAGGAGAACGCAGCCGGCACCGCTGCCGTGTCGCATCCTCGCCCAAAACTGAGCCCCCAGCTCGGTAACCCTGAAAACTAAGCAGGGCTGGATCAGCTAGGTTTTTTCTTCTCTCACCGCGAGCTTCTCCTCCAGCTCTTTTCCCCTCTTCCTTACATAGATCATCTTTTAAGTTAAACGCTGCACCAGATGGACAGCGGGGATTTGCATCCGGCTGTAGCCAGAGCCACCCAAACCCCTCATTAATTAGCCCAAAACACTGCAAGCAGCCAGAAAGCCTCGTAGCGAGGCAGGTTTTCCTTCCCCTCTTGCGGCTCCCAAGACTGATTCCTCACTCTGTAGAAATCGCCCCTCCAAAACCACCGCGCACATGAACCGGCGCGGGTTCAACGCGCAGGCGGGACGGGAAAGATGAGGACGTTCCCGTGTCACACGGCCGCGCCAACGAGAAATTATCGGGGTCATAAAGGAGACGTGGTTTGTTGTTATCACGTGAGATCCGCGCCAGGCGGTTTAAGGGTATTTTTGCAGGTTTCAGGTTCATTCCTCGGTATCACCCCACGCTGCTTCCCCCCTGGAAAACCCCAAAACACCCGCGAGCGGCGGCCAAAAGGAAGACACAATGATTTTGGCCGTCGATGGACCACGTCTTGGATTCGCCACCAAACCCTCCCTCCCTTCAGAGAGACCCAATTAAACCCCGAGCAGCTGCCTGGGATGACGACTTCAGCATATGATTTCGGTTTTATCGCACAGGACACTAATATTTTACAGCAATCCTCACGGAATGTTTTCCAGAAGTCAGGTGGAAAACCAGCCCCGTGTCTCTATCACCATAAAACCCCCCTCGTTGCCATAATGCCGTGTTAATACTCAAGACCCTTAACTGGAAAGCACATATTTCTTATTATTATTCCTTTCCGTTGCAATCATTCTCTGAGAAATTCACCCTTGAACGACCACAACCGTCCCTGGCCAGGCACAAAGTTCACCCATCCCCAGCTTAGGAAAGGAAGTTAAAAAATACGCCTTGTTTTCCTTTCTGCCCACGGGAGAGGGCTGGACGTGCAATTAAATTTCACAACAAGCAGGGAAAGTACCTGAAGCCTGAACTCTTTGTTTCCCAAATAAAATCACCGAGGGATAACAAAACCCTCCCCCGGAGCAGGGAGTTTTCAACGGCGCCTGAATTGCACGGCTCCAATTTTTGTACGGCGGGATTTGAACCCAAACATGCGACGCTGCTAAAATTCAAAAGCGTCTCTGAACGTCCCGCTCCTTCTCCAAGCAGCTTCCTCGCTCCTGTACCTCCTTTCCCCCTTTTTGCTGAACCTGCTGGGCTTTCCTCCACCCTCCCATCATATATATTATTATTAATAATACATTGCTCGTATATACGTTGCTCCCCAGCTGTCGTGCAGACTCACCGCTCAGCCCGGCTGCCTCACCGGCACCAGCAGCATCTCGCTCCGGCCGCTTTCGGTTCCCTCGACTCGCTGGAAGTTTCGAGGCAATTTCTGGGAAAGCCTGGATTTGATTAAAGCCTCCAGAGACCAACACGCATGTTCAGAAACTCTCCCGGCCAACGTGGAAATGCTACAAGAGCTGGGGGAGCCGGCGCTCCCCCCCTGCGAGGATGGGATTTTATAACCCGGCGGCTCACACTCCACCAGCGCTCCCTCCGCTCAGACGAACTGTCTTGCTTTGCAAATAAATACCAAAAAAAACAAAGCTCAAACCAGCCCCTAAACCTTTGTTCCCGGCTCGGCGGCGTAGGGTTGGGTTTGGTTTCCATCTCTGCCGGGTCAATGGGATTTTACAGTCCAGGGGCTCTCTCCTCGCTCACGCTCATGTGACAGAGGATGTTTCGGCTGAAGGACGAAGCTCCGACCATCCCCGCTCACCCTCGGGTTTGTGTTGAGTCAATGGCCTTGGCCGAGGTTGGCCGGGTCCAGCTCCTCAACCACCCAAGAGGAAAATCAAACATTTCCCAGCTGGGATGGCTTCGGGTCATTTTTTTTTTGCGAAGAAGGAGAGATCTTGGAGAAGAGGCAACAAAACCAATCAGCACCGGAGGGTTATTTTTCTTTCCTTTACAGCTCCTTGAACGTGTGATGCTCTGGGGGCTTCGGTTCAGCTCTCCCACCTGGAGATGCCGCAGCGGACGCAGCACAAAAGCAGAGATGACAGGTAGGGAAGAGCTCAGGGTGGATTCAGGGTCATCACCCCCATCAAGCCAGAAAAACTCCCTACGGTCACGTCCAGCCGGAGCCACGCGGCTCTTCCACCCATCCCCACGACCACAGCTACAAACCACCACAGCCACCACCAAACCAGCCACCAGCAGGAACAGAGCTCTATCCCACCTACAACATCCTGCTCTCTTCTCCCAACAGTACCATTTCCCGAAGATTTTGCCCCAAAAAAGGTGTCACCGATGCAGCCGTGACCTACCTGCTGGCCATACCGTGAGGGCTCGGCCTCCCCGGGCCAACCCTGCGGTCCGAGAGTCCCACGGCAGATCCATCCGACCCCTGCATGAAACAACCTTCTCCACACCGGAGCCACCCTGGTGCTCCCTCCCGCCCGCGGCAACAGCTGAGAAACATTACGGCAAAAACCACGGAGGTTAGAGGGAAAAAATAAGTGAGCCTGCACAGGATCCAGGAAACCGTTAACTTTAAAAGGCTTCACTGAAGTCTGATGATTTTCAGCAGCCAAGCTTTGGGGTTGGGTTTTCTTTTTTTTTTCTTTAGGGAGTGCGGGGGGAGGAACTGTATTTTAATCCGCTTCAGATTGGGGAGAGCGCAGCCAAAAGAAATAAAAAAAGAGGCATAAAGAAGGATGAAAAGTTTCTGGTGCGGAACAAAAGCCTCCCTGTTGCTCTCTCCCTGGCCAAGATTTTTCGGTGGGGGAAGATGCTGCTCCTGGGACACCCACCGTCCCCAGGATGGGGGGCATGACCTGGCCTGAGGAAAGCGAGTCGGCTGGGACACAAGAAATAAGTCTGCTGAAGAAAGACTGGAGGGTATTTATTTAATGATACAACAGCTTGCAAAAATAAGAAAGGATCAGCAGCGTCCTCGCCATGAGGCCAAACGTGGGGATGCAGAGAGAACCGGGGATGGCAACGCCGAGAAGCAGAATGAACCCAGCTCTGCGCCCCCTCCTTCCCAAAAGCCTCCAATCAGGCCAAGCCCACCCCCGTTTCTTCAACAGCCACAAAACCAAGCGTTAATTAAAAGCCAGGTTACAGCGAATGGCATATCGAGAAGTCAGGTCAGCATTAAACCACCGGCTTCACGGCGCTTTGATTACAAGTCAGGCTGTTAAAGACAAACCTAAAGAAGCCACCAAGCGCAATTAATCCCTATTATAATCACAGCGAACGCTTAACACGCTTAATAAGCGGGGCCAACCTCTTACCCAGAGCTTTCATCAGGCCATCTCAAGGGGATTAAAAAACCAGACAATTATCTTCTTACAGGCAGAGAAACTGAGGCAGGAGGGTCGCGGTCCCCAAGGCCAGGGGGTGACACTGGGGACACTGTTGGTGATGGCACGAGCATCATTCACGAGCTGAAAGCTGCAAATTTTTTCTTCCCTGCTCCTTTGCCACGTAGATTTGAACTGTGTCTCTGGGTTTTACTTATTAAAGGGAGCTCCTTTTATATTTTTTTAATTATTTATAAGATCAGCGGATAAAGGGGCCATGTGAGCTCTGTGCATCATCCCTAAATTCAGCTGGGCAGAGGGGTGGGTTCTACCTCTGCTGTTCATAAATAAAAACCCATTTTAAAAGACATTTCTCTTCTGTTTTTGAGATAAATAACTTACTCTGTGGGGATTCAAATCAAACCCAGGCTGGTCTGAACCTCCTGAACCATCAACTGGAAGAGCTGGACGGAGCTGCGGGTCCGAGACCCTGCGTTAAAAACTCAACAAATCCAGACACGCACAGGTTCCCGTCGCCCGGTGGAAACCAGGGAAAAGAAAACTCTAAACCGTGGCAAAACTCCAAGTCGGGATATTTTATCGACGGGAAAGGTTTCAAACCGGCGCGAGCGGCGTCTCGAGTTTCAAAGGCGTTACGCAAGTCCGCAAAGGGTTTGATACAGGTTGAACCAAAACAGTTGTTAATTCAGTTGAAAGTTAAACTGTGAGCAGCTGACCAGACCTTTCTGAAATCCCCGAGGTTGTACTGCGAAACGGGGTATTCTCTCACGCAATAAATCCACAACGTGATGGGATAACATAAAAAAAATAATTAAAAATAATTTAAAATAAAAGATTTTTTCAGGTGCTTAAAAAGCAGCAGCGAGAGATGCTCGCGTTCAACTTGCAGGCAAAAAAAACCAACCCCTTTGTGAACCCCAGAAGAAAAGCAAAGCCCTGACCTCGAGCAGCTGGAAGGAATTTCCTCTGGCTCCACCTCTGGAGGATCCGCGGTGGGAAAATCCTGAGCAGCTGCGGAGCCAAACCCAGCACCATCGGCACCCCCGGGATGGAGCTGGGGGAGCGACGTCCTTTGCCGAGGGGACAACAGGATGGAGATTGAGGAAAAAGAAAAAGAAATAAATCTCGACGCTGCTGCGGAGCCGCATCCAGCGCGGGCTGCGAGCATCCAACCAGACCCGCCTCCTTCGCACCCAAATGTGGCTGGATTCGATGATCTTAAAGGTCTTTTTCCAACCAAATGATTGATTGATTCTAAAATGAAAAAGGGGCGAGCGTGCGGCTCGGCGGCGTTATTGATTAGCGGGATTAACGACTGCGCGGCAAAGCGTGCTGGGAATGGAGAGCCCAGGGTGTTTTCATGGCCAACATCCCAAAATGTCCCTGACGATGAGTTATGCTATGGGGCACAGTTGTACTGAGATCCAGCAAAGCGATGCTGCGCCGCGGCTGGGGAAAAAAGGCAACTTCTGGGTGTCAAACAGAACAAAAACTGTTTATTTTACCCATTTCAGCTACGTGCAGGTCTGGGGAACGGCAGCGGATTTTTATTGTGTGCCCAGACGGTCGTGAAATCAAACTGACCTCCAACCAAGCAGCACTTTGAACCTTTGATCCCTTCTCCCCAGGAGTGAATCTGATGCTTTTTTTGACCTGGAATCAGGAAATTTCTTGGCTTCGTTTCCTGGCCGGCTGACACCGAGCACAAAATTTTAACCCCATCCACTATCTTTGGGCAGGGGGACGTGGACGGAGAGATGCGACAACGTGACGAAGCAATCGGTCGCTGGAAAAATACAGAGAAGTCTTTATAATGAAATAAATACCCGGTAGTGCAAGCAGTACCATGGCAATTTTCAGCAAGCGCTTTTGATTTTGGACAGTTTAACAGACAAACGATCCCACGACCTTAATACCGAAGAGTACCTTTAAACGCAAAATTGGTTTTTGCGGCCGTCGGCAGAGAAACGCGCAGAAAATAGGTCAGCGGTCAGTTCCAAGTCAAGGGCTTTCACCCAGCATCACTGGGAATGCAAACCAGCGGTTTGCTCAGTTGCAAGTTCCAGGAAAAAAAGGCAAAAATAAACAGGAAAGAAAACCAACCAACCAAACCAAACCTCAACAGCGCTTTTAAACGCGGTGTGTAGGAGGGGGGAAGCGGAGTTTGGAGCAGAGCCCACCGGGTCGCAGAAACGAGAAATGGAAATCACTTATTGGGAGGGTTTGAAGCAAAGTTGGCAGCTTCTCACTTTGACAGGCGCACACACGCTGCCCCAGTCCAGGTCTCTTTGCTTCTCGGCAATGAGATAACGCTCATGGAATTGTTTTTCCCTTTGGGTTTGGGGATGTTTTTTTCTATTTTCCCCTTTGCCTGGCACGTGGCTCCATCCCAGCTCCAACATCACAACCCGCTGAGCTCTCTCCTCCTCCCAAAATCATTGTGGGGAAGGTGCTAAAAAGCTCAGGTGCTAAAACGTTTCATAACACACACGTTATTAAAAAAGCGAGTATTTTAGACCAAGCACAGCACCGAAAACCAGGGCTGAAGGCAGGGTGAGCAGCTTCACCCCCAACCCTATTGCTTAATTTGGTGGAAATAACCTTCCGCCCTTCGTTAGCAGTCGCTTTTCCTCGTTTGCAGAGTTTTCCCCAATTAAGAGGTTCCTTGGGGAAAGCGGATCAGAAACGTCATGAGAAAAGCTCAGCCTACGCTGCCGAAGGGCCAGACCGGAGATGTTGGTGTTAAACACTCTGTGGAATTTGCAAATTCCTGGGTGATGACACCGAGAGCTGGGGGAAGCAACGGGAGCTGCCGAAATATCACGTATGGAAAACAAAATCATTTCACTTCGACCAAGTCATCTTCAGGCTGAACAAAAGCAAATCTCTCTTTGCAAAGCAGAAGAGCGACAAGCCTTCTCCTCTCTTTTATATGGAGAAGCAGATGGACTAAATGACCTCCTGAAACCCTTTTCCTTCTGTTTCCTAAGCTCCTTTAATGGGGGAAAAAGAAAAAAAACATCAGGGATCAATAATCCCTAGAAAATCCTCCTGGAGGTGGGCACCCCGTGCTGGCGATGGGAATCGCAGCTGCCAGCAGCCATCCTATAAAAGCAGTAAGAGGAGCCGAGCACAATTTGGGATGCAGGAGGGCATTAAGCTCTCGTTTATACTAAATAAGGTTGCTAGGTTATGGATTTTTTTTGGGGGGAGGGAGTAGGACACGACACACAATCTGAAAGGGGTTCCAGATGGCTGGAAAGTCTCGCGGTGGAAAAGCAGCGTGAGGCCAGAGAGGAAAGAATTCCTCTTTATGCCGCTGCCGTCTGCTCCCGGATCTTGGATTTCAGTCCTGAGGAATGTTCTCCACGGAGCCTTTTAATTGCACCATTCATATTTGCGGTCAAAATTAAGGAGAAGAGGTAGTTGTACTCAGAAGAGAAAAAAAGCTGCTATCGGATACCGGAAAAAAAGTCACTAAAAGAAATCGTACGGAGGAGCCACCCCCTCAAGCCCACACGGATTCTGCAAGGTTTGGATTTGGAGATGCTGACGGCATTAAAAAAAGGCTGCAGAAAAACCCAAACAAACCCAAACCTCAGCCTGCTGGGAATTTATGCTCGCGCCACGTCACTGCCATTTGCTATTTTTCCTAATACTTACAGAAAAAATGAGCTGTGCAGTCAGCCCACCCTCTGGTTTTAACAGAAGTACTAGACTTTGGAGGAGTATTTTATATATATATCATTTTTTCTGCTCTGCTAACGGAGACCGGGAAGATTTTTGCAACGCTTTAAACGCCAGCAAAAAAAAACCCCTTCCCGGAGCCATCCAAATACAGGACACAAAGCACTTTGCTTCGATTGGCACAAGCGAAGGTGGATGTAAAGATAGCAAAACGTTCAAAATTCAGCTGGAAATGACAAATTGAACTTTTCCACTCGCAGACTGCACGGCCAAGCGAGGTGGCTGATGGAGATAAAGATGCATAAACCAAATACACACGTTTTCTTCCTCTGTGGCACAGTCTCAGCACTGAAGACGATGCCATGGGACACCGGCCTTCTCCTGTTCGCCCCGAAATCATCGCCTGACCTTTGGGGGATGCAAAAAGCCAAGGGACCTTGAAATTCAGGGTTACTTGGACCCTGTGGGTCTGTAACCAGGAGATGCTGGATAATCACGCACGAACTTTGAGCGCTACCTACCCGCACCCCGCCTCTGCACAAGGATGTTACCTCTTACAGGGGGTTCTCATAAATGGAGCCCTAAATAAGTAAAACCGCAAGTTAAAGCTGTGCTGCTGATGCAGGACTCATTTAGAAAAAACAAAACATAAAAACCACACAACTTTTGAGAGGGTTACTTAAAGTTCGCCTTTTTCTTTTAGCCAACCAACCAAAACCCGCTAAACATTTTCTGACCACTCCAAGGCTACTGGGGCCTCCTCGGGCAGCAAAGCTCAAAAACACCAACGCGACTTCCAGGGATGTAACGGTTTGTCATCGGATCTTTACGGATTCCCAGGCACTGAACCGGCTACGAGAAGGGAAAATAGATGAGTGGCACTAAGGAGTCGGCGTAGCAACGAGCAGGCAGGATGCCTGGAGCGGCTTTTGAGAGGTCAAGAGAGCACGTGATGCCTGGGAGCCCTCGCGTTTGATTTTTACTACGAGTTAAAGATACTTCCAGCAAGCCCTGTTATTAAATCACCGCCTTGCAGCCTTTGCTCGTCTTTTAAAACCAGTTTTTTAAACCCAAGACTTTCCTCGCCCTGAAATAACATCATCCCTTTTTCAACTCGTTCCTACCCTTCGCCACCCTCACCAAACTGGCAGCGTATGAGTGGAAAACCCACGTCAAGATGAAACGTAAGGAAAGGTCCCACACTGTGAGGATTTTCAGGTGGCGCCGTCAAGAAGCATCATTGAAATTCAGCGGGAGAAGCTGGTTTTCCTCTGCTCTGCGGGGGCTGCCATGTCAAATCACATTTGGATTCACGGTACAAGGCTGTGAAAACACCACCGCGGCGACTATTGGCACATTTCAATGAAAACGCCGTGGCCTCATTAGTATAGTGGAAATTATGAGCTTGTCTTTGTATGTATTTAAGAGCTTGCCTCTGAAAGTATATTGGGTCGGGGCCAGAAATTCCTGGCTTGGAGCTGCTACAGCTCGACAGTTCGGGATTGTATCGCTCGCACGGGTCAAGCGGCTGCGCAGACGTCGACCCGGGAGAAAAGGCACTTTAAAAAGACCCCGCAGGGCAACGTTGCGATAGGAGGCACATCACATCCTAATGAAAGCGCAGGTTATAATTAAGAGGGCGCAGAAATGCGGAACGCGTGGATCTTCATCCCGCTCCCATCGCATCCCGTCGACCCAAAAGCACCGCTCCCCTCTGGGGATGGGCCACAAAAGCCCAAATTATTTGCAATAAGGGGCCACCTCGTGAAATAACCTCATTTTCAGGATCTGCTCATCTCAACGTGTGATTTTGCAAGCGTCCATCGAGGAAAACTTTCGGGTCAGCTCCCTACTTACCCGCACGGGTGCCGCAACGCAGCCAGGCCACGCAAACCCAACGTATCTGCTGAACGGCTACTGCGGTTTGCTGCCAGGGACGCTGGAAAAAAGAAAAAGAAAACAACCCTAATATTGCACAAAAAGCCGGAGCGTGTCGGGGAGAGGATGAAGATATTGTTTTCAAACGCTTTGATTCGCAAGGGCTTCTATAAATCGGTTCAGCTCTTGGTAACGGCACAGAGATCCCCTTTTAAAACGCAGCAATGATGTTACACGGCATAGAGAGAAAAGAAACGGGGGGAGGAAAAAAGTCTCGGCTAATCCTCGCAATTTTATAAGCATCTGAGACACTAATCCGTTGATCTCATTGAAAGGGATTAGAATTATTCCCTCGTCAGTAAATTTAAGGAGTTTTCAACCAGATGTAAACAAAAGTGGAGAGCAGCCCACGGAGGCGGCTGCCACACAGTGAGAAATCCTGAGAAATCCTCACCGGGGCTGGTTTTGGGGTGAAAAAGGGGAATTTCTACCCCAGGGTTGTCTGAGGAGATCCTGGCTGCAGGATCCCGTCCCAGACGAGCACCGCAACCCATTTTGGGGGTCCCGCTTCTACAGGAACGATGAAAAAAACTCCAACCCCAAATCCCCAACTTGTTCTGCACCGACCAAGGAAAAGATTATTTTAATAGTAACAAAAAAAGAGGGCAAACTTCTAAGCGGCAAATTGGATAATCCACACAAACCCCAGGTTTTGTTCAGCTCCACAGCAACCGTTGTCCGTGCAACTTTGCAGCAAAGACTCATGTTATTAAGGTGGAAAAATATAACACGGCATCCTCATATAAACAGCCCCACACCTGCTGGGTGATTAATCATTTATAAATGAAGCTCGTGATTAATCATTTATAAAATTAAAGAATACATTATTTGTTTTAGAAGATGCAGGCAACGTGCAACCTGCTTTTTGATACCAACCACAGTTCGCTCCTAAGTTTGATGTTCTGGCTCTTAAGGGATGTGTTAATAGCTGAAATAAATCAAAACCTAAAAGAGGCTTCAGGCAAAAAGGATTTGGGTGATTCTTTGGTGAGGAAAAGTCACTTTTGTTAGAAAACAGAAGTCTTCTAACAAAGAAAGTAAACTTTTTTTAGTGCTTATTTCTTTCCTCTTTTAAATTCCATCCTAAAAAGAAACCAAGAGAGATCTAAGTTTCGACCTCAGATTAAACCAGGACTCAATCTCATCAGAGCTTGTCTTAAAATAGCCCTTTGGAAGATGCTAGATGGGACGGCAGCAGAATCCCTCTTCTCCAGCCCATTTTAATAGGGTGCCACATTTTTTCGTTCATCCTTAGGCACAGAAAACCATCCTCTTGGTGCCAAGAAAACACATCCCAGCCCTTCGCCATCACCACCCCGACCTGCTCGTCCTGCTGCATCAGTGGAAGATGCTACGGGAGATGTGTGGGGGGGAAGATACAAGAGGGAAGCCCCAAATCTGGAGCACACGACAACTCAGCATCACCCAGGCAAAGCTGCAGCCGAGGAAACCATCCATTTTTCCTGCTTTTCCCCCCAAAGCGCCGCCCCCAAACGCTGCTCAGCACAATTGTGACTTTTTTGGGGCAAACGCAAAGCGAGACCGGGGTGGATGGTTCAGCTGACAGCCGAGCGACGCGAGCGCCAGCAGACGGGCTCCAGCACCTCTCGGGCGAGATTATCGCTATTTATCCAGCCACAAAACCACCCAGCGCTGCACAGTCCCGTCCCACTTTGGGCGGCCACCACCGTCGCAGAGTCTCCAAAAGCCTCGTCTTTTATTTCAGCCGCCAAGAGAGCGAGATGCCGGGTCTTAATCCAGCGCTTCTCGGCTCAAAACCAAATGAAAAAAAAACCGCACAGCTGTGTTAATAACCAACGAGCCAGGAAACCACCCCAGGGGAAGCCCAGCCTGGCGACGGGTTTTTATACAGAACAATAGAAAAATGAGAGTCTCTAAAGCACCGCGAAATATTTGCCGGCTCGTGACAAAGCTCTGCGTGGAGAGAAGTTTAATTCGATCCTTACGGTATGCCAGCAATTTAATTTCATGCAAGCTGGAAGCACGAAGAGCCTGGCTGGGGGGAGGCGCGACACTTGGATGGATTTATTTTAGTTGGAAGCCGGCAAGTGGGAGACTGTGCTCCCTCCCACCCAGTTTTGACGGGTAATTTGGCTTCACCCATCTTCTTACCTGCTGGGCTGCTCCTCCTGCCTTCAACCAGATCGACTGAAGGGCTGAAACCTCCTGCCCTCCACGCTCGTGGTCTCCCAGGATGAGAATCCGCACGGCCCCAAAGCTCTTGTATCTTCCCCTAAATACTTCTCCAAGCCAAGAAGCCGGGAAATCCCCTGTTATTTCCAGGCAGGGACAGCAAGAAAAGCCCCAAACCAGCCGATGGCCACAATAAGGAGCTCAGCACTTTCAGTTTCTCTCTTGCAAACACTCTGTTTCCTCTAAGGCGCTTTGTGAGTTAAAAGCTGTAGCAGCAGCAAGATTAATCCTCCACGGGGATAAAAAAAAAATAAATAAACCAAGAAAAGTTATTCCTGCTTACTTCTCACATCCACAGCCCCGGAGCTGGAGCAGAAAAGGCGAGCGGCCCAAGGACTTCCCTGCCCTCGCTCCTCCTCCTCGGCATCTCGCCCGTTTTTTCCGAAGACCGATCCAGTTTTAGCTCCAGCGTCGGAGCAACCCGAGACCTCGCAGCTCTCGGCTCCGCTGAGGCAGCTGCTCACAGCTAATTTGGTCTGTCGGGCTCTGGCACTCGGCTCCTGCCGCTCATCCCCGTGTCAGCGTCGAGGCTTTTTTGCTTCTCTCGGAGCAGCGAGGTTGTCCGTCCCACTCGAGAGCGTCTTCTCCTCTCCAGCCACCGCGCATCCCGACCTTGGGGGCTTCACAGCTGCTCTGTCCTCACCGTTGATGCTATTTCTGGCATCCTTTTGAGATGCCTTGGACGGCTGCTCTTTCTACATCCCTCTGGCACAGTAATCAGCTCATTAACAGGACACAAGAGCCCTCGACACGTGGTTGGAACTGTTTAGGTTTCTTTTTTTTTTTAGTTTGATGAAAATTAAATGTGCCCTACGGGGCACGTTCCCTACGCTGGGAGGGAAAAGCACCCTGAAATGACGCAGCTTACCTCTGCCCAGCGCTACCGTGAAACCGCGGGGCGTTTATATCCACATTTTCCATGGGGTCACCTGCATTTCTCAACCAAGCGAGAGGCATCACCGGGGTCAGGCGACAGCCAAGCTCTGCTGCAGATAAGCCCCGTATCGCATCATCAGTGATGTCATTTTAAAGCGCTGTTGGTGAGTCAGGGCAACGTCGCCAGGAAGGGACGGGAGGAGGGAAGTTTATCCAAGGTGGATGTTATCTCACATCAACAACATGCAGCTTTATGATGACTGATTGCAGGAAACAAAAACAAAACCAGCTCAGCGACACCAACCACAGCTGGGACTCAGATGCCTGAAGACCGGGAGAAGCTTCAAACTCCCCAAATCACCCTCCAGGCTTCGATAACAACGGTTCCAAGGTGGTTGAAGGCCAACAGAAGCATCTGCACCTCCTACTCAGGATGTGGTTGCCTGGGTTTACTGTGCACTCGAGTGAGACA
The DNA here is from genome assembly GCA_013399365.1 of Pampusana beccarii. NCBI lineage: Eukaryota > Metazoa > Chordata > Aves > Columbiformes > Columbidae > Pampusana > Pampusana beccarii. Next base: position 14,997 of record VWYH01005798.1, read on the forward strand.
GCAGGATTTTGACCTGGTGGGACAGGACTTCGTCTCAGCTGCGCCAAGTCCTGCCATCCCATCACAGAAGCGTTTCGGGTCGCAGCGTGGGAGCAGGAGGAGATAAGCATGTCCAGCCCGTGCCTCTCTCCGTGTTTTCAACATCCAGGTGGTGCTTTATGGCTCCGAGCTGATTGCTTGCAACACATCTTCTGCCACCAAGGTGGAGGCGATGGCTGGGTCATTGGGAGGGATGACCCAAGAGGGAACACGTGGAGATAAAGTCCATGAACATGCAAGCCCTCCCAACAAAAGCTGGGTGTCCTCGTATCGTCCCACACATCATCTAGGCCCCTGGGAGATCAGCTGGAAATTAGTCCTTGTTGGGTAAAACCTCCAGGTTTGGTTCAGTCTCGCAGTCTGGAGACACCCCACCAGCAGCTCTGCTGCTTCCTCACCACGTAAGCCTCAACCTCCTCCTCTCCATCACCCACCTCTCCCCCAGGGCACGGCCAGGACCACCCTCCGTCCAAGAATGGTGGTAACAACCAGTGATCATCATCTCATCTCCCATTTGCACATATGCTCTCGCTTATTAGAAGGTCGAATAGATCCCACAACATCCAAAGCACGTTGACCAAGGTGTCCTTCACAGCTGGTCCATCACAACAGGTATCTCCAGTTGAGCTTGGAGACAAGCAGACCAGAGCCCAGGCTGTACAAACAAGAGGTGTCACTACAGCTCACCCACCTCCACTGCTTGTCCCCTCAGCTCTGAGACCACCAGTGACCCAATGAGCAGACCTGGAGTATCCAAACCCAGCTGGAGATGAGAAGGAAGGTCCTGGCTAGCAGGTAAACCTTGGCATAAACTTTTACCAGGCTGAGTAGGGACAAAATAAGAGAACTTGAGCTGAGCAGGTGGTCAGGTGGAGCCTTGGGAGCTTGTGGAGGGGATTCCCTTCAACAGCAAGACCAGGAGACCCAGGAGGTCACCACCACCCTCACCTCCAGCAGCTCCACCACCCGCCCAGGACCAGGACCTTCACTTGTGGTCATCAGCCCCGCAACTTGTAACTGGATCGCCTCATCCCTCCTGGCTGCTTACGGCACACAGGGCTGGAAGGATTTAATTTCCCTCTTTTTTTTTTTTTCTTTTAAAAATTCCTCAATTAATGCATTTTGGGTTCCTTCCATATTGCCCCCAAGCATTTCTACTGTCAGGGGCTGTATTCTTCCACCGCCAGTTACTGGAGGCTCATTATTTTTCCGGGCCGAGGGCCAAATTGGTATTTAATTTTTGCTCCAGATGGCACAGCACTCTAGATCCATCAGCTGGAGGATCTAACCTGTCTGAATAAAGTAATAGAGCAAATAACCTGATTTATCAGGGGCTGTTTGACACATTCAAGGTGGCTCTGTTTACACCTGACATAAAAGAGAAGCATTAATATGAATTCTCACTATCAAATCTGAAACAACAACAGGAATCTAAAAAATGATAATAATATTACAACTTGTATTTTGCTTTTGCAAGTCAAGCAGAAAAAAAACCACTTGTTTCAGCCAGCAGGGCAGCCCATCCCAGACCTGGGTTTTGTTCCCTTTCCTCCATCCTCGCTGGCCCCAAAACCGCTGTCAGCCACAGGTTGTGCAAACCAGGGCCCAACTTCTCCTCCTACAAGATAGGAGAAGGGCTGGAGAACCCAGATTTTAGCGTGTGGTGCTGAGGGCTCACGGCCCCACTCAGCGTAAGAGACTTGATGAGGACACAAGAGGACAACCACAAGATGTTCCAGTTACATTTCTGGCTAATTCACCCCGTTTCTAGGAAGCTGCCGCATCCCTCTGGCACAGCCTGCACCTGGGATATGTTCTCTGCAAACTAAATCACCTAAAATAACCCAGAAAAAATAAAGAAAAAAAAAAAGAGCAGTCGGTTTATCTTCCTGGGCAGACTAAACGCTGCATAAAATCAGCTGAGACTGCCAACGGCTGGGAACAAAGGGACGGGGGAGGTTTTTGTGCTCGTCTTTGCTCCGTTCAGAGCATCCTCAGGCTTTGAGAGCCAGTCCTGGCAGCAGCTGAGACAAAGGAAAAGCAGGAGCTGTCGGCAGGAGCCGGTCGGGGAAAACCGGGGCGTGGAGGCACCCGCATCACCCTCCCCAGCAGCCACGGAGCCGGGTTCGCGTGTTGCCGAACACGTTAGACATGGCAGGAAACTCGAGATCAAAGGAGAGGAGCGTGCCAGAGCGAGATGTCATCCAAACCTCCTGCCAAAGGTGCGCGAGGGAGGGGGGGAAATAACCCCAGACACACACACTGGCACATCCGAAGGATCCGGCACCGCTTGGAGGTGCACGGGGCGGTGGGACCTATGGAGCCGCTCTCCTCTGCGTGTCCAGGCTACAACAAAGACGGGCTACACCACAGACAGGCTAAACTACACAAAAAAACCCCCAAATCCTCGGGAGGTGCATTTTTACCGGTCGGTTCTCAGTCCGGCGGGACCCACACGAATCCCTTGCCAATGGCAGGCGAAGCGGCGGATGCTGGGAGGGCTCCGTACGTGCCTGTACGGCAGGAACAGCAGCGCTGTCGAACTCCAAAAAGCAGCTTTTCCCATTTCTGGGTGTTTTTTTTAAGCCAAAGAAACCTGCAGCGTCCTGTCTCGTCCCCAGGAAAGAGAGGGGACGTGTCTGATCCCAAACCAGCTGCCACCGGGTACGGGGCGACCCAGGAGCTCCCTGTGACACAGGGGTCCCCATGGGGTGGGCGTTGGGTGGGGACATGTCCCCTGTCCCTTCCTCTGTCAGCCCATGGCCCTGCGGTCCCAGGCCTGCACTGTCCCCCAAGTGGGGACCTTATGGGTCCCCCCACAGGGTCACCAGCCACCCCAAAAAGGTGCAGCCCTGGGGAGGGCCGGCCCGACAGGGCTCTGGGTGGGGGGCAGCAGGGACAGGCCTCGGCAGCCCCATTTCCCCAGGGAGGTCCCTGCCCACAGGGGACCGCGGAGCTGAGAGGGACGGCGGCCCGTCCCCGCGCCGGGGGCTGCTGAGGTGGGGGTGTCCCTGCCCCACAGAACAAGGCACAGAGAGGGGGCCCTGCCCCACAGGGGTGCTGAGGGAAGGGCCCTTCCCCTCAGAATGGGGCAGAGGGAGGGGGTCCCAGCCCCACAGAACGGTGCATGAGGAGGGGGTGTCGGGTCCTCCGGCCCCCCAGGGGGCTCCCGCCGCCCCGCGGCCGCCCCGCACTCACCCGCCACTGTCCCGCCGAGGCTCGCGCCGCCCGCACTGCCCGGCGGCGGGGAGGGACCCGGATGGAGCTGGCCCCGCCCACCTCCCCGCCCACCGCCGGGCACCGCCCCGCGGCTTCGCCGGCCGCACTGCGCATGTGCGAGGCTACGTCCGGAGTGGGGGGGCTGAGCCGCCGTTGCGGGGGGGTGCTGGGGACAGGGGGGACAAGGGGACGCGGTGGCACTGGGGAGGGGTCAGCGGGACTTGTAGTGGAGCATCTCCCGTGTGAGGAAAGGCTGAGGGAGCTGGGGCTCTTCAGCTTGGAGAAGAGGAGACTGAGGGGTGACCTCATTAATATTTATCAATATGGAAAGGGTGAGTGTCAGGAGGATGGAGCCAGGCTCTTCTCAGTGACAACCAGTGATAGGACAAGGGGCAACGGGTGCAAACTGGAACACAGGAGGTTCCACTTAAATATGAGAAGAAACTTCTTCCNCTGACATGCTGGAATTCTGTGATTCTACAGTGGGGACAGGAGGTGACTGGGGACAGGGAGATGGTGTGGGGACATGAGGTGACACTGGGGACAGGGTGGCACAGAAGACAAGGAGATCATGTAGTGGGGACACGAGGTGACACTGGGGACAGAGTGGCACTGGGGCCAGGATGGCACTGGGGGAGGGGAATGGTGTGGGGACATGACATGACTGTGGGGACAAGGGGTGACATTGGAGACACGAGGTGGCAGTGGGGATGGGAGGTAGCAGTGGGGACAGGGATGGAGTGGCAATGGGTGGAAATGGAGAGAGGGAATGGCAGAGGGGATGGGGTTGTGCTGGTGACAAGGAAGATGAAGGAGAGAGACCTGTCCCCATCCCCATCTCCAGGGACCTGACATCATTTCTAAAGAGAAATGACATCACCCACCAGCACTGGGATGTCAGCCAGCTGGTGTCACCTTCTTGGGACAAGCTTTCCTTGTCCTTAGGACAACAGGTTTTCTTTCCCAACCCTATGAAGACAAACTGGGCAGGCAGGAGGAGAGAGACCCCCTTGCACCAACACAGCGGGGGCTCTGCACACAGTGCAGCAGGGACAGAGTGGTGTCCAGTGCGATGGCGGTGAGACACTGCCCATCTGCACATGTGTCACCGGCCACAGCGACCGACTGAGCTCAGGATCTCGGGTATATCGGTGATTCATAGAATCATAGACTCACAGGCTCATTTAGGTTGGAAAAGGCCCTCAAGACCGTGGAGTCCAACCGTTCCCCCACCCCTGGCACTGCCCCATGTCCTGAGAACCTCATCTCCATCTCTCCAACCCCGCCAGGGATGGTGACTCCCCCACTGCCCTGGGCAGCCTGTTCCAATGCCTCACAGCCCTTTGGGGAAGAAATTGTTCCCAGATCCAACCTCAACCTCCCCTGGTGCAACTTGAGGCCGTTTCCTCTGCTCCTGGCGCTTGTTCCTGGGGAGCAGAGCCCGACCCCCCTGGCTCCAAGCTCCTTTCAGGCAGTTCAGAGATCAGAAGGTCTCCCCTCAGCTCCTGTTCTCCAGCTGAACCCCCAGCTCCCTCAGCCGCTCCCATCACACTTGTGCTCCATCTTCGCCTTCTCCAAGCTCCTTGCAAGGTTTGAGGCCCTCGGGCTTGTCTGGAGGACACTACTAATGTGCAAGGAAAGCTTTATTTTCCTTCTCCTTTCCCAACCAGGCAGGTGAAGCCTGGCAAGGCCAGAGCCAGTGGTGGGCAAGCCAGGGAGAGGAGACAGAGCAGTAATTAGCTGTGAGCCTGTAATGAGAAACCCATCAATACGGTTTGTCTGCGGTGTTTCCATCCCTTGGTCCCACACATCAGGCTGTGCCGCGGCAGCAGCCGCATCCCGGTGAAATCGGATGGTCTTGGCCAGCTGGTGGGAAACTTTCATCAGCGGGGAGCGACGCTGTTCTCCTTTCTGCTGCGACCTCCTCTCCCTCACCAGCGGAGGAAGAAGGAAATGCCCTAACGAGGCATCGTGGGAAGACTCGCAGCGTCTTTGAAGAGGACGCTGTGGCCCTGACCTCAGGATGCCTGAGCGATGAGACAGGAGCCAGTTTGCTGGATGTTTTCGTGGAGCGAAGCCTTCTTCCCGCGGTGGGAATCCCCACTCTGCGCGGCAGGGATTTGCCCGAACATGTTGGAGATGCCTTTAGCTGGGAGTCCTGGTGTCAGCGAAGAGCCTGCAGAGCCAGGGCCCCGCGGGGGCCACCAGCAGCTGACGGGATGAATTTGGGAAGCAAATGCACCCGGAGATCAGGTTCTGCTGTTCCTCCCACGCTGACCAGCCCTCGGCACCCTGGGGCAAAGCCCAGAGCTGCAGCCGTTGTCCTTGGCACATCCTGAAGGAAAGTCACCGTGGAGTGCTGAGTCCAGCTCTGGGTGCTCAGCACAGGACACACAGGGACCTGCTGGAGAGGGGCAGAGGAGCACAGAAATGATCCGAGGCTGGACCAGCTCTGCTGGGAGGACAGGCTGAGAGAGCTGGGGTGTTCAGCTGGAGAAGAGAAGCTCCGGGGAGACCTTAGTGCGGCCTTTCCGGACTTAAAAGGGGCCGATAAGAAAGATGGGGACAGACTTTTGAGCAGGGCCTGTTGTGATAGGACAAGGGGTGATGGTTTTAAACTAAAGGAGGGAGATTCAGGCTGGACATGAGGAAGAAATCGTTGTCCCTGAGGGTGGTGAGAGCCTGGCCCAGGTTGGGCAGAGAGGTGGTGGCTGAACCATCCCTGGAGACATCCCAGGCCAGGCTGGACGGGGCTCTGAGCAACCTGAGCTGGTGAAGATGTCCCTGTCGTGGCAGGGGGGCACTGGGGGAGCTGGGAAGGTCCCTTCCAACACAAACTGTTCTGTGATTCTATTTTATGTTTCTATTCTATGTTTCTATTCTATTATGATCTTCCTTGTAGGGCACATAAATGAGTGGAAACATCTCCCTTTCCTAGCCCTAGTGATGGCTGGGGTGGTGTTAGGACATGGCAGGGTGTGAGAATGCCCACCACCCCCTCTGTAATCCATATTCAAGGAAGAGTTTGTTCCTTATTAATAAATAATTATTCCTGAGCTGGTTGCTGGAGCCAGCTCGGAGCTGCGGGGAGGTTTGCTGGCTCCAGTGCCTCACTGGGCTTTGCGTGAGGAGCTGGAGGGGAAAAATGGTCCTGCCCAAATTCACCAGTGGGGTTTTGGCAGAGGATGCTGCAGCTGGATGGTGCATGGGCATGGTCTTTCCCCAGGTTTGGACCAGCCCCATGGCATGATCCCGCTCACTGTCACCTCAGTCCAAAATGCACAGGGCACCGTGTCTTCAGAGGAGACCTGCTGCGGTTATAGCAAACGGCTCTCTGCGAGGTACATTCCTCCCTGCCTCAGTTTCCCCTTTGGGAAATGTGGGGACATGGCTGAGAAAGTCCCCTAGGTGGAAGGAGAAGGGTGGGATCAGCGGTGTCCTGCCTGCGGGCTGGCGGTGTGAGGCTTGTGGGACGGGAGAACCCCAAACCGGCTCATCTTGGGGAGCAGAGCCGCGTCTCCAAGCTCTGATTCACCGCCCTGACTGCGGAGGAAACCACACCGTTCACTTTCTCCCTGCTCTCCTGCTAATAATACCCCGCTCTGTGTATGTGAAGATCCAGTTTTTCCTCCCTGATGAGCGAAGGCACCTGAGATCCGGCACGGCTGCATGCCCGGGCCTCACAGCAGAGAGATGGGTGATAAGGGAGGGTGGGCCTGTGTTGTTGGGACGATGGAAAACGTCTCCTGTCTCCCCTCATTCCTCTCCGAGATGTTTTTCCTTTGTGATAATCACCTATCCCTGGTTGCAGGAGGGCTCACAGGGTGGCTGGTGGACGTCCATCGCCTCCTTCCATCCCATTGCAAAGCTTCTGTGCTGCTCAGCCATAGACCCTGCTGATAAAATGCATGAAGCAGATGGAACAGAGCCTCTCTTCTCCTGGGCAGGGATCTCCTGCTCCTCTTACAACACACATGATGCTCTTCTGCACTGATCCAGCCTGTAGAGATACCCCAAAGTCTTTATCCTGATTTTGGGGAGAAAGCAGAGGGAGTTAAGGACTTGTTCTAGGAGCAGCTCATCTTTGGGACGCTCTTCTTGTGCCACGAGAACCAAGCCAACTGCGAAGTTCTCCTCCCAGCCCAGTCCTGAGTTCAGGTGGTGCTGGACCTCAAACGCCACCTCAGACCTGTTGTCGTCCCAAGACAAATGGGGTGGCAAGCACAGGGTTGGGACCTGTGTGTCCCTGTGGAGGCTGGTGGGGTGGCAGCAGCTGGGGAACATCCCTGGCTCACCACCTCCTGCAGCCTGTGAAGGTCTCCTGCTCCTCTGAAATTGCCTTGGGTAGATCAGGACTTGGGCTGGTGTGCTCCTCTGCGCTCAAGTTCTTTACTGGTGCCATTTCAGCCTTGCTTGCAGGTGGTGGCGGGTTTTGGGTTCCCCATGGTGAGTTAGACCTGCATCCACCCATGCGGCCCAAGGAAAGAAAGCCATGGTCTGCTCCACAGGCCTGGTGGACCCGGTGTGGTCCCAGCAGAGGAGTGAGCTGGATGAACCCAATGAGGTACCTGCACTTCTAGTGCTTTCAAGCCCTCTGAAAGCAAATGCTGATACCCAGCTTGTCACTGCCCAACGGCCCTCACTTGGCCAGAAAACCCAAAATTTGCCCTGCAGGCAGGACAACACCAACCTCAGCAGGGCTTGGGTGTGATTTTCCTTGTTCGGATGAGAAGTGATGATGTGTCTGTGGGGAGAGACGCCCTCTGGTTGCCAGCACGGAGGAGAGGGTGGGAGGTGCAGATCCGTAGTGTTGTCACTGCCTGGTGACATGTGGCCCCACCAAAGCCCTTCCCAGCCACAACGGGGGTTTCACAGGGTTCATCAAGGGCTGGTCCTTGGCTGAGGGCCCAATGAGATGAGGCAGAAGAAGGTGTTAGTGGGTCTCACAGCAGGACTCCTGTTTGGTGTTCTCACCACTGAGACTGACCCTCTGGCTGTTTCCCTCAGACTTTTGCAGAGGTCACACTCCCAAAATCTCAGTCCTTGGCCCACCTGCCAGCAGCAGAAGATGTGGTGTGGGCTCAAGTGGAAATGGGCTTTGGTCGTCTTGGCATGTGTCAGTGGTAGAGAGGACATTAAAACAGCCTGCTGGGACCATCTATTCCCATATCTTGTCTCTGCCGGTCACAGGGACTTTCATCCTCACCCATGTGGCCAAAACAATCAGGGGTTGTGGATGGGAGACCTGGTGGGCTGAGAAACAGATGTGCTCCTGCAGACCATCCCCTTCCCTGGTCCCAGCACCCATGACATAGCTATCAGGTCCTGGTCACCTTCTTGGTTCAAGTGTCCTCCTCTAACTTCTCTGCTGGAAATAAATCTCCCTCCCTTTGCTGCTTTTTTTCCTTCTTCATCCACCATGACATTTTGGTCTCCCCATGCCTCGCCTCCCTGCACTCACTCGAGGTCTATAGGGTGGCATCGCTGGCCGATCCAAGAGTGAGCATGGCCAGCAAAGGACACTTGTTGGTGAACATCAGACACGTGCAGAGTGTGCCCATCCCACCTCCAGCTTTGAAGCGGGATGTGGGGAACCTCCCTCCCTCCATCCCTGCTGCGCTGGCATTTGGCCGGTAGCACGGGTGTTGCTCCACACAGGACTGCCCTCTCAGACCTCTCCTCCACCTCTTTCACGGCATCACCAGGACTCTGATTTCCCCTTGCCGGACTCATGTGGAGCAGGGTGGAGCGGGGCAAACTCTTCCTCTTCCTTGTAGCAGGGATTAACCGGGAGCTTTGGCTCCTGAATGACTTCGTGACTCAAGGAATAATGCTGCTTGCGCAGGGCTTGCCCGAGGGTGACCACCTCCTCCTGACTCACCTCCTTGCACCCACCCAGGGGGATCTCGTGCTGAGCATCACGTCCAGTTTAACAAGCAGAGCAGGTATCGCTCCTGGGTGGTAACACAAACCCCAGGGCTCTTCCTCTCTGTCAACATGCCATGGGGTTCAGGCTGCATCCTCTTGGGTCCATCCTCATCCTCCTGCTCTGCTCCAGAAACATGCCCGGGAAACATAAACAACGTGGACATTGCTGGGCAATGCTGAAAGCTTTGGCTGTGGGGCTCAGAGCTGCAGGCAGGGATTGATCCTACGAGGACAGGCTGAGAGAGCTGGGGTGTTCAACCTGGAGAAGAGAAGGCACTGGGGAGACCTTATTGCAGACTTTCTGGACTTAAAAGGGGCCGATAAGAAAGGTGGGACAGACTTTTGAGCAGGGCCTGTTGCGATAGGACAAGGGGTGATGGTTTTAAACTAAAGGAGGGAGATTCAGGCTGGACACGAGGAAGAAATTGTTGTCCCTGAGGGTGGTGAGAGCCTGGCCCAGGTTGGGCAGAGAGGTGGTGGCTGAACCATCCCTGGAGACATCCCAGGCCAGGCTGGACGGGGCTCTGAGCAACCTGAGCTGGTGAAGATGTCCCTGTCATGGCAGGGGGGGCACTGGGGGAGCTGGGAAGGTCCCTTCAACCCAAACTATCCTATGGTTCTCTGATCCTGCTGGGAGTGCCCAGCCCTGGCAGTTTGGGGTGTCTGGCTCAGCCCGGTCAGGATGAAGAGCCCGTTGCCATGGGTGTTTTCCTGCTACCGAACTCAGGAAAACTTTTCAAGTGCCTTTTTTCTGGAGCAAGGCCTGTTTGCTGGTGGATGCAGGTGTTTTCCTGAGATGCAAGGAAGCACTTGGGAATTCCCGTCAGACCTTCCCTCACCCTGTTAACACCCTAATTGAGTCCGAGTGTCCTTGTCCTGTGCAGGATCTGGCACCAGTGCAAGGACAGATGGACAAAGCAAAGCCCACCAAGCCTCTGCAATCACATCTCTCCAGAAGCAGGCACTCAGTGCAACTCCTCAGCCTCAGAGATGTGTGGATCACAGAGGAGGGATGAGGACTGGGAAGGATAGGGGGGAGAGATGTCTTTGGAAAGAAAAAAAGAAAAATCTATAAATTGTAAATGAGAAAGTTTCTTAAATGCAGGTCAAACCAGTTTGTCCGAGACACAATGTACGTGGGCTGCATGGTGACTAATGCACGGAAAATGTGATGCCCCACTGCATCAATGCTGCTGGGGCCACCATGGGCATTGTCCCATGGCCAGGAACCCACCATGTCACTGTTTGGGAAGGGCATTTGCCAAAAGGGACAAAGCTGAGAACTACCGCACTCGTTGCCTGCAGAGACCAAACAGAGCTGAGAGCTGAAGAAGGGGAACCAAATTTTCGCTTATCATCGTATCATGGAATAATAGAATAGTTTAGGTCAGAAGGGACCTTCCCAGCTCCCCCATTCCCCCCCTGCCATGACAGGGACATCTTCACCAGCTCAGGTTGCTCAGAGCCCCGTCCAGCCTGGCCTGGGATGTCTCCAGGGATGGTTCAGCCACCACCTCTCTGCCCAACCTGGGCCAGGCTCTCACCACCCTCAGGGACAACAATTTCTTCCTCATGTCCAGCCTGAATCTCCCTCCTTTAGTTTAAATCCATCACCCCTTGTCCTATCGCAACAGGCCCTGCTCAAAAGTCTGTCCCCATCTTTCTTATTGGCCCCTTTTAAGTCCATAAAGGCCGCACTAAGGTCTCCCCAGAGCTTCTCTTCTCCAGCTGAACACCCCAGCTCTCTCAGCCTGTCCTCCCAGCTTCAGGTCTGTTCCAGTCTCAGATCATTTCTGTGCTCCTCTGCCCCTCTCCAGCAGGTCCATGTCTTATCCCTTAGGAGTGCACCAAGTGCATCGTCCCACCCTTAGAAAGCACAGGCCGAGAACAAAATCGTCCAAGTCTTTGGTTACAGCCTCTGCTCATTCAACAAAATCCATGGAAAAGGGACAATATGGACACGGGACACTCATGCAAGGTGGGACAAGAGCTCCTCCTGGCTTGGAGCCGTGGGCCCTGCTCGAATCCATCTGCTGGCTGGGACCAAAGGGAGCTGCTCCGGAGGAATGTGAGGCGAGAGCCAAGCCAGAGTAATGCTTTCCACATTATATTTTCTCAGTTTCCGGCAATTTGCTGCTTCGGGACTTCCTGAGCCAGAGGTTGTATCCGTATCTTGCTGTGTAACAGCACTCGATGGAGAGGGGGGTGATCATACCCGCCGTGTTTTCTTGGGAAAAAGTTCAGAAGAAAGAGTGAGCGCTGGAGTAGGTGGTTACGTGCAGCCATGGCTCAGCCCTGGGGTTGCTTTAAATATGCTTTAAATGTAATAAAAGCGATGCATAAAGCGATGTAATCACCCTCCTCCTCCTCTCTGCTGGGTGTAACGTGAAAGGCTGGGTAGGATTCAGCCCTGGGTTTCCACATGAGGCTGCAATAGAAAACATCTGGAGAACATCAGCCACAAAGAGACAGGAATGCTCCAAACTAGGAACGGGTCCAAACTGCCCTTTGCAGACCCAGACTGTCCCGGGCTTCGGTCGGGATTTGGCAATAGGTGCATCCCATCCAGGAGCATTTGGGGTTTGCAGACGGGAGCCATCCCAGGGACATTTTAGGGGTTCGTTCAGTCGTGAGACTGTGCAGGAGCTGGAATTTGCAGCTCCTGTGATCTGCTGTCTGCTCTGTCTCACCAGCATCCCCCCAAGATGCAGCAGTTTGGGGGATGTTACACCCCCCCAAGCAGCTTTGTTGGAAAGAAAAGGTGATTCCCACCTTCCCAGGAGCAGCCGCTTTCTTCTAACATGTTAATTTAACTGCATCATGTAAGGGGGAGCAATGGGCAAAAATCCATTCACCGCCCCAGGGATTTTGAGGGCAATTTGCCTTTTGGAATTTTTTGGGGGGGCCAGAAATAGGGATCTTGCAATCAAAGCAGGAGGAAAGGAGCAGAGAGCCCTGAGCATCTTTATTAAATAGTGTCTCTTCCTTAGATCTTTGTGGCGATGCTTCAGTTTGGGAGCACACTTGATCAGCTAGGATTGGTTTAAAGTTAGGCTGGGAAATTCCTTGCATCAGTGTCCCCAGGGATTGGTTCTCCTGGGTAAAGCTGGGGAGAGCTTTGCACAGGGGATGATTTCATGGCTTTAGACTGAAAGACAGTAGATTTAGATTGGATATAAAGAAGAAATTCTTTGCCATGAGGGTGGTGAGGCCTTGGAACAGGCTGCCCAGAGAGGTGGTGGCTGAACCATCCCTGGAGACATCCCAGGCCAGGCTGGACGGGGCTCTGAGCAACCTGAGCTGGTGAAGATGTCCCTGTCATGGCAGGGGGGACTGGGGGAGCTGGGAAGGTCCCTTCCAACNAAATCCTCTGGAGCCTCTGCAAGAAGCGAGGCGGGGCAATTAACTTGCCTCTTCCATGTCTGAAAAGATCTGGAGAAGTGGCCATCAAACGCCTGCTGTTGTTGTGCGCTGATGAGAGGCAGATGCTGCTCCTCTGAAGTTGCCTTTAAGTCGGGAGGGAGGAAAGTCCCCACCCTTCGTACAAAATGCAGATTTACCCCCTGCAAGTATGGGCAGAGCCGTGACTCCTGATACCATCACACACCAGTAAACACTGGGAGCCGGCCAAGCCTGGTCTGGGGAGCGGGGAGAAGGAAATGCTGAATGCATCAGCAGCAGAGGCCACCTGAAATGGCTCTTCTCCAACCTTTCCTCCAACACTCACCCTTCCAAGGGGTTTTTTGGGGGCTTGTGGGTCTTGGCTTTTCTCAGACTTGTCTGCCCTGTGGTTACGGGAAATTTTCCCTCTGTTTATAGGGAGACTCAGTCCCTGCCCTGAGCACCTTCCAGCTCCGGCTGCTCCCCTACCTGCCGTGCAAGGAGGGAGCCGGGGACTTGCTGGGTCAGCGAATCCTGCCAACGGGACATTTCGAACTAGTTTTATTCCTGCTGAACCCCCTCCTTGGACCTAGATGCCAAAGCAGCCAGAAAACACGGTGTTACGCTGGCAGCAGCGTGATGAGATGGTCACCCTGACCTTCTGAGATGACCTTCTGGGTCTGTCTTTACATCCCAAGGGGAGTTTGCCTCTCCCAGCACCATCATCATCTCCTTGAACCAAACCAGGGCGACAAGGGACATCCCATTGCCACCTGCAAAAAACAGCTATGAAGCTCCTGCAAAGCCTCCCTGGCGCTGGCCAGCTGTGGAAGGGAACAAATTTTTGGCGGGAGATTGGCATCACAGTCACATAGGGAAATTTTTGGGACTGAGCACAGGATATTTGGCCCAAGTGAACAAAAAAACCACCAGCATCCTGGCTTGTATCACTACTAGTGCGGCCAGCAGGCCCAGGGCAGTGACCGAACCTGTGCTGGGCACTGGGGAGGCCAAACCTCAAATCCTGGGGAGCAGTTTTGGGCCCCTCAGGCCAAGAAAGGCCTTGAGGTGCTGGAGTGAGTTGAGAGAAGGGAACGGAGCTGGGGAAGGGGCTGGAGCACAAGTGTGATGGGAGCGGCTGAGGGAGCTGGGGGTTCAGCTGGAGAACAGGAGCTGAGGGGAGACCTTCTGATCTCTGAACTGCCTGAAAGGAGCTTGGAGCCAGGGGGGTCGGGCTCTGCTCCCCAGGAACAAGCGCCAGGAGCAGAGGAAACGGCCTCAAGTTGCACCAGGGGAGGTTGAGGTTGGATCTGGGAACAATTTCTTCCCCAAAGGGCTGTGGGGCATTGGAACAGGCTGCCCAGGGCAGTGGGGGAGTCACCATCCCTGGAGGGGTTGAAAATACACAGAGATGAGGTTCTCAGGACATGGGGCAGTGCCAGGGGTGGGGAACAGTTGGAATCCGTCATCTTGAGGGTCTTTTCCAACCAAAATGATTCTGTGATTCTATGATTCTGTGATTCTGTCAGTGAGAAGTGGCAGAGCTGGGTTTGCAACACAAACCCAGGGAGAGTAAACCCAGACGTCTCGTTACCCCATCCCTGACGTAGGAAACGATCCCCAACCATCTCCCCTGAGCCATCGCAGCCCTGTAACAGGAGAAGGTTAGCTCAGATTCAGGCTTCTCGCAGGGTTGTAAATCAGTGTGCAATGACCCAGGGTGAGGAGGGAGAGGGGGGATCCTCCGCTGAAGCCGTAATTACGGTGGTTGCACGAGGAGTATTTGGGGAGGTCAGCGTGTCTCGCTCTGCACCAGCTGGGCCAAGAATATGAGGGAAGGTGCACTGCGAAATCCTCCAACACTTGCAGAGAAATGCCAGCTGAGAGCTCTCTGGCCAAGCTGCATACCCGTGCCTCAGTTTCCCCAGGTGTAAAATGTGGGTGAAACCCCTTGAGGGGGATTTCCTTGCTCTTGAGTGGCCTTGGGGCTTCGTAGATAGAGCAATGGGAAGATGCTTCAGGTGTTTTTTTCCACTCTGCTATGAACTCCTCCTGCAAACACCTCTCCAGCAGGAGAAATCCCAGCCCAGAAGCACCTTCTCAAAGTGGAATTCATGCCAGGAAAGGGCTTCACTTCTCCCGCCTCGACGTGTGGGTGGCAGCTCTCACAGGGCAGGTGTGGCCCCGCGAATCTCCCCATCAACCCTCTGTATTTACCCTCCGGATAAATGGGCAGACTGGAAGAACCGGGGCTCAGCAATTGGAGTAATTTCTGGGTGGAGGGAAACCCAGCGTGCCACGCGTCCACCCCTGTGATGTCCCTGCCCGTCACCGGGCTAATTGGGGAGGCAAAGATTCACCGGATCTTCTCTTCCTGGGTGGCACTGGGAGCAGCCCAGATAAACTGTCGCCTGCGTGATGCTCGGTCCTGCCCCGGCGGTGTTTATTTTTGAGCCTCACGACATCCTGGAAATGAACTAATCCTCTTTTGATAACTGGGGAAACTGAGGCACAGCCCACTGGGTTGACGTGTTCTCCCCAGAGACACGCAGCTTTGTGATGTTGTCCTTCTCAGGGCACTGAGTGGTGGTCTTTCATGTTTTCCTTGGGAATAGAAGGGGGAAAGATCAGCATCTCCCATGGGAAATGTGTGGGACACCATCGCATGGGGAGGAGAGTGTAGGAGACTCCAGAAAACATAGCGCAGCTCCCCCAGAATTGGAGAACTGAAAGTCAGAGGTTTGGCTTGAAGAATATCACCTCTGCAGAGCAGGGCTGGGAGACCTGCAGCTCAACTCAAAGTTGTCCCGAGGCCTTGGGAGAGGCCAATTTTGCTGGGTTGACCCCGAAAATTTGGGATGTGTCCTCAGACTTTTGAGGCTGGTGTTGGGCAGTCACATTGAGTACCTGATCCTGGGTGCTGCAGCAGAGCCACCCTGGGGGGCTCCAGAAATGCTCTTCACCAGCTGTCCCACCAACCACAGGGAGAGCCAGGAAAGCTCATAATCCTCTTCCAGCCAAGGGCTTTCGCATGGGGCAGCCGGAGTTATTAAGCTGAGCATCCTTGGGATTCTTTGCGATCGATGGAGAAGGCTGGTCCCATGGAGGAGGCACCTGCCTCCATTCACGTAGTCAGTGCCCTGTTTTTGTGCACGGGTGAGGAGCACTTGACCTGGGCAGTGCTTCATACGCCTCTTGGCTGGATGCCTTTCCCGTAAAAGTGGGGTGCATCACGTCCAGCTGGCAAGCCGGTTGGGAGCTTTGAGTCAGCTGGACTTGGTCCCAGCTCTGAAACTTCAGCCTGGTCCCCTTTGAAAACCTACTCTTCTTGCTGGAAGGAATTTGCTGGATGAACCTCAGGACTTGCTGTATCTTTTTATAACTTTGTTTGGGTGGAGAAAGCTGAGACACGGCGTGAAAATCCCCACTGGAGAGAAAAGGGTGCTTGCTTAGATGGTCCGGATCGGGGTGGCAGGGGACACTGAACTGAGGTCCCCCTCTGAAGGCACCACCGGGTGGGAGACCAGCAGTGGTTCTGCTGCCACCTGCCCCTATTTTGGAGGGGAACAACCTCTTCCCCGGGGCCAGCAGCTGCCTCTGTCCCTCCTGTGCCTGTGCCAGGCTGAAGGCCACTGGCACAGCCACGAGGAAGGGAGGAGGGGAGCGAGTAGCTGGAATTTGGGGGATCTATTTCCATCTCTGCCCTTGACGTGGGATGGAGCCCTGGACACCCCCTGGTGTTATGTAACTGCTTGGCATGAAACCACTGACATCAGAGGCTTTAATTAGCAACCGCAAAGTGTTTCGGGGATGCTGCGGGTGGATCCTGTGCCACTGGGTCCCCATGAAGTTCAGCAGAGGCAAATGTCACATCCCAGGGCCAGGCTGGATGCCTGCAGAGCACAACCTGGGACCACCACAAGACCATATTTGGAGACCACGTCTCATTTTGGGCTCCCCGGCCCAAGAGGGACTCGGTGTACTGGGGCCAGCACAGCATACCCACCGTGCTGGGATGTGCTCAGCATAGAATCGTAGTGTGGGTTTGAAGTGACCTTCAAAGGGCATCTAGTCCAACCCTCCGCATAGCTGAGTCTTTCTTCTCGGCGGGAGGGAAGGGGAAAGCCAGAGCCAGCCTCAGCTGGGAGAAGAAGTCATCATCACTGCCAGTATTCATTCTAAGGCAGACCTGAGCAAATTCTATCTATCTGCATACTGAAATCTGTTTGCATATTGAGATAATTAATTTTTCCCAATCATAGAATCATAGAATAGTTTGGGTTGAAGGGAC
>VWYH01005798.1:31881-62733 GCA_013399365.1 Pampusana beccarii
AAAACCATCACCCCTTGTCCTATCACAACAGGCCCTGCTCAAAAGTCTGTCCCCATCTTTCTTATCGGCCCCTTTTAAGTCCGGAAAGGCCGCACTAAGGTCTCCCCGGAGCTTCTCTTCTCCAGCTGAACCCCCCAGCTCTCTCAGCCTGTCCTCCCAGCAGAGCTGGTCCAGCCTCGCATCATTTCTGTGCTCCCCTGCCCCTCTCCAGCAGGTCCCTGTGTGTCCTGTGCTGAGCACCCAGAGCTGGACCAGCACTGCAGGGGGGTCTCACCAGGGCAGCGTAGAGGGGCAGGACATCTTAGGAGGGTTATCCTGGTTGCTTTGCTCAAACCCACCAGGAACTGAACATTTTCTTCTCTGATTGAAGCAAAACACTTGTCACGCTGGGCAGAATTCACCCCCAGGGGAGAGCAGAGGTTGGTCTCAGTCAGTCATTCAGAACCACCCGCTCCGCAGCCACAGCAGGGCCGTGCACACCCATGAATGAGGCACACGCAGCCTCAAGATTGATCACACTCATAACCGTGATCTTATTTCGAAACAACTGATGATGTTCTATTCCCCGACGAGCCCTTGTGCAAAGGTGATACAGCTCATCTCATTCTGCAGCTCAGCTCTTACGCTTCCTCGTGAGGAGGAATATTTCTTAGAGCTGTGGCTCAGAAAGGACAGTTTTGGCATAAACAGGATTTTACTTCGGTATTTATTCTTTCTAGATATTTGTCATTAAAGTCTCCTGCAAAGTGTGTTGGGGGGGTGCTTGGGTCAAGGTGCTGTGCTGTCTCCATCTCCTCAGGTCACCAGGCTCCCCACTTTCTGCTGGAGATCACGGCCCCATGGAGAGCCCAGGGGGATGTTGCTCTGGTCCAAACACGATGGTGGATGCGAGAAAACTTGTGTGTTGGGTTTGTGTGGCAAAGTTTTGGTAGCTGGGGGCTACAGGGTTGGCTTCTGTGAGAGGCTGCTAGAAGCTTCCCCTGTGTCTGATAGAGCCAATGCCAGCCAGCTCCAAGATGGACCCTGGCCAAGGCTGAGACACCAGTGATGGTGGTGGCACCTCTGTGACAACGTATTTAAGAAGGGGAAAAAAATAACTGACTGTGGAACAGCAGCCAGAGAGAGGAGTGAGAAAATGTGAGAAGAACAACTCTGCAGACACCAAAGTCAGTGAAGGAGGGGAAGGTTCTCCAGGTGCTGGAGCAGAAATTCTCCTGCAGCCTGTGGTGAAGACCATGGCGAGGCCAACTGTGCTCCCGCAGGCCTTGGAGGTCCACAGTGGAGCAGATCTCCACCTGCAGCCCTTGGAGGTTAACGGTGGAGCAGATCTCCACCTGGAGCCCATGGAGGTTCATGGTGGAGCAGATCTCCATCTGCAGCCCATGGAGGACCCTACACTGGAGCAGGGGAGGAACGTGATGAGTTCTGCCCCTGAGGAGGATGGAGCGGTAGAAGCAAGGTCTGATGAACTGACCACAATCTCCGTTCCCCATCTCTCTGCTGCTTGTGGGGAGGAGGTGGAAAAATTTGGAATGAAGCTGAGCCCAGGAAGAAGGGAGCAGTTGGGGGAAGGTATTTTAAGGTTTGGTTTTATTTCTTCTTACTCTACTCTGATTTGATTGCCAATGAATTAAACTAATTTCCCCAAGTCAAGTCTGTTTTACCTGTGATAGTAACTGCTGAGTGATCCCCCTGTCCTAATCCCAACTTCTGAGGCTTTTGTTATGTTTTTTGCCCCTTGTCCATCTAAAGAGGGGAGTGTTCAGGTGGTTTTGGTGGGTACCTGGTGTCCAGTCAGGGTCATAACCCACCTGATGATGGGACTTTGACCATCTCTGTGGTCACAGACAGTAGAGGCAGGGGTGGTGACACCTAGAAATGCACCATGTACCTCAGCAAAACACCCACCTACCCATGTTCTGAGGGGACCAGGGAGCACGTGTGGGCTGATCCCTGGTAAAATCTCAATCACCCATCTCTGAAGGGGCTGCCTTTGCTTGGGATGTGAGGTGGAGATGAGGGCTGGGGATTTTCAGGTGGTGATTTGGACTCGAGTGACACGGGATGGATGTTTTTGGTGGCCTGGGAGCTGACGGGATCCCCTGTGCAGCCGGTTTCCAGAGCTGGATGTCAGTGGCCTAGGACATTGCCATCCTCTAGTGGCTGTACCCAGAAGCACAGCGGTGGGACAGAGATGTCTCTGGAGCTGCAAGTGCCTTGCAATGCGTGTGGCTCTCCTCCAGGAAGGTGGGCATGTGGTGTTGGGAAGACCACCATGGATGCTCCCTTTTCCTCTTCCTCCATCAGTAGTGAAGGTCAAGGGCAGCTTTTCTTGTCCACTACAAGTAGGCTTTGGAAACCTGTATTTAAATCTCTGCTTTTTTGGTGATGCTTCACTCAGAGACTGATGCTTTGCCCCGGTCTTCGTCAACAGGACAAATGGGGTTGTTGTGTTACCTGCTAAGTGTGGAGGCAACAGTGCTGCCCTGCTGAGTTTTGCAGTATATTTGCCCCATCATCACCTGCACAGACTTTAGAGAGAGACCCAAACCCAGGCTTTGCTATGGGCTGGTCCATGTATGAGTCCTTGTGTCCAGACTGATGTCTGCAGCCAACACCAAGCTCCTCCATGGGTTCCATGTCCTGGATCCAGCTCTTCAAGGAGTTGAGGATTTGGGGGTCAGCTACTCACTCAATTCATCCAGATAAATTCCTGTGACCTATCTGGAATGAGAAGACCTGTTACATATGAATGTGAGATCCCTGTCTTTAGGAAATATTTGCCATTTGTAGGTTGTGATCATGGCATCTCCTCCCCTTACCTCAGCCCCATCTTCAAAGTGTTGTTGGCTTGAACCTACTGCTTGGACCTACAACTGTGGGGAGGTTGTGTAGTGTTGGGGAGGGCAGAAAAGACTTTTTATTCCTCTTTCCCAGCAGGAGAAAGTGTGTTGGGAGCTGCTCCAGGGACAAGGAGTTGCTTAGGGAGGTGTATGGGACCAGGGAGGTCACTCAATTCCTGAATTTTGGTGCAAACGTGACGTACAGCTTGAAAATGTAGTGGAAATCCTATTTCTTTGCACCAGAAACTTCTTTTTTGGCGTCGTTGTTGTTATTGCAGTGCATATTGCACAAAGTGATCCTGGTCCGTGATAGCTTAGGAACAAAAGCAATAAAATCAATTAATAAACGAAATATTTTAGAAACTAATTAAGAAAAGTACACCAGGGATACAGACGATGTTGGCTGCTGATTGGCATTTCTGGTGCTTTCTCTTAGGGCCCTGACTTGTGTGAGTGTTCACAGGAACACTGTGTGAAGAGACATTCATGCAAGAAAAATGTCTGGTCCGTTCAGCTGCACAGAGGAGGCTGAAAAGATAGAACCTAATCGTTCAAAATCAAGAAGACAGACCAAAAAAAGCCCAAATGAGATACTTTAATGATCCAAGAATTCCTGAGTCGGTATTCCTGAGGTCTGAATGTGCTGGTCCGTCCATCCTGCTGATCCCAAATGAGAGGTTCTTGGCCAAAGCAGATTTTCATGTTGTTCACAGCTTTTGCTGTATCTGCAATTCTGACGCTTTGTGGTTATGATGGAAATCTGCTACCCTCCAGCTGTCTGTCGCTGGATTACAGTCTCTGGCTCCATTTAGCCTGCAGGTTGTCCTTCCCTTCTGCTCTGCCCTGGTGAGGCTGCATCTGGAGTTCTGGATCAAGTTCCGGGCTCCCCAGTTTAAGAGGGACAAGGAATTACTGGAGAGAGTTCAGTGGGGGCTATGAGGATGAAAAGGGGTCTGGAGCATCTTATGAGGNGCCCAGAGAGGTTGTGGAGTCTCCTTCTCTGAGACATTCAAACCCCCCTGGATCCTGTGTGATCTGCTCTGGTGACCCTGCGTTAGCAGCTGGGTTGGAGCGGATGATCTCCAGAGGTCCCTTCAACACAACCAGCCTGGGATTCTGTGATTCTGAGCTGGCTGGAACCCCCAGGTCAGTCTGTGCAATGTGGGACTGCATCTTGGTGAAGGCTTTTGGTTGTCTAAACAAATGTTGGGTGCTTGAGGGTCCTGAGTCTGCTTTACCCAAGGGCAAAGAGGACTACTTTGTGCTTTTATAGCAACTACCCAGGCAGAGCTTTGCTTGTGCATATTGAATTAATCTAGTAGTACTATCACCTTGCTAGATCCCAAAGCATCTGTCTTACTTCAAGAAGAGACTTGTCTTCCGCTGAAGATGCCAACTGGTCCATGCATTGAAAGGCCATGAGTGATTTCCCTGGGATTCCAGGTGCAGCTCAGAGAAGGCATCACCACTAGGCAGCCTGTTGCTCCAGGAGCTGCTCGTGGTCTGGAGAAGACCAAGGATTCCTGCAGATATCAGTGGAAAACTCTGAAATGAATTAGTTTGCATCTCCAGCCCTTCTCCCAGTGAGATGACAACCGATGGCACCATGGGCCACAGGGCAGCTGTGCAGGGCGACCTGAAGCATGTGTGATGCCCATGGAGAAGGAACTGAGAGGATCTCCTCCAGCTGTGCTTCTGCTTATAGGGATTTACCTGGGGGATGTGAAGAGCACTCTGCCCTTTGTCCTCAGCAGGGAATGGGCTTCTCTAGCTTTCTACCACTTTTATCCATCCATCCATCCATCCATCCATCCATCCATCCATCCATCCCTCACTCCTTTCTGGTGCCCCAGGGCAGCTCAATTCCACTGCCTGATGAGGTGCCCCCTGCCTAAAGAGAGACCTGGGATCTGTAATTAGCTCCTTGTTTCCTATTATTCTAAAGCTTTGCCTTTAACTACTGATAACTCTGCCAGATTCTACTTTTTCTCCAGGCTGGCTGGCTGCCTCCAGGCTGGAATGTATTTGGAATGTTCCAGCTAAAATAGTTCAGCATTTTGCAAAACTGAGATTAGGAGGGAAAAAAAAAATATTAAAAAAAAAGAAAACAAATGTTTTGCCTCTTTCGGGTGGGGAGGGAAGCTTCCAGCTGTTTTCCACAGTTTAGTTCTTTGTGCATCAGAGGGGGCCTTGAAAGACAGAGGAGGGGAAGGTCCCTGTGTTCACTGTACCAGCAGTACTTACCAAGGATGAGGTTCTGTCCTTGAGCAGATCTCGTCCTTGGCTGGCAGCAAACTTGCCTCTGTTGGCCACGTGCCTGTTGCAACCTCCTCTTGGCATAGCAAAACTGCTCCTTCCTACAATTCTCCGTCAGGGAAAAAGGAGAAAGGGCCGTACACGTCTGTCCTGATGCTCTTTACATCTTCCTGAAATTCCTTCTCAGTCCCAGAGAAGTTTGTAATATCTGCATTCTATGGACACAGTGCTCCCTCCTTCTCTAAGGGTCAATCCAGATTGCTCTTTGGGGCAACGCCCTGGGGCACCTGGGACATCCCTGTGGGGCTGGTAGGTTTAGCAGAGGACCTCCAAGGGACTGGGGCTCTTCTGGAACAGCATCTGGAGGCAGGTGGGATATTCAGGTCCCAATCCTACTCCACTCTACCCCTACCCAATCCAGCTAAGCCCTGGCGTCCTAATCCATCTCTGTAGGGGTAAGATTGGGGCTGTCATGCTGCGCCACATTGAGCAAAGAGCCTGTAACCCCCACAAGATCATCTAGGTCTTCATTTTATCTCCTCTTTTACTCTATAAAAACATTTTGCCTCTCATGCTGGGACTGCTCAGCTATGTGGTTGCACGTCTGGTACATACAGAAAGTCTCCATGTGATTGCCCATCTTGCTTTTCCCAAGAGGTGGCATCAACTCAGCTGGCACATTTTAAAAGATTAGCAAGGCATGATCTTCCTTTGCTGGAACTGGCCCCCAAAACATAAACCCTTAAAATCTCCCACTGCTATTTTTGTGGAGATAGGGCAGAAACTGCAAACCAGAGATGTCACCAATAACGCCTCCGTTCCCTTCTCTTCCTTCACCCTGAGCTGAGAGGCAAGGGGCTCCTAAAGAGACGTCCATGTTAATCTTGACTTTGATATTGCTTTGCCATATGATGGTGGCTCTTCCTTACCACGCTCTCTCCCACAGGATGGGACCACATTTGTATGGAGAGCTGGAAGAGGAAAAGCTGGACTTGTTCCAGTCCCTTCACGCTCAGATGTGAGGTTTGGGGCTGTCCACGCTCATTCTGCACCAATGTGCTTAGATGGGGCTTGTGCCTTCCCTGGCTTTAGCCAGAGGGAACCAGGATTCTGCTGCTACATTGCTCACAAAACTCTTAATTAAATTAGTTTCATTTCTTATTTCTGCAGATGTGAACCTTGCCTTTTCTATTAGCTGAAAAGCTGTTCCTGGTGGCTTTTGTGGAACGTAGGAGAAGGTGCAGAGAACATTGGCCCAGGTTGGGCAGAGAGGTGGTGGCTGAACCATCCCTGGAGACATCCCAGGCCAGGCTGGACGGGGCTCTGAGCAACCTGAGCTGCTGAAGATGTCCCTGTCATGGCAGGGGGGGCACTGGGGGAGCTGGGAAGGTCCCTTCAACCCAAACCATGCAATGATTCTATGAATTCACCATGTTCCTGTCTTTGCATGGTGCTGTGCGTTGCACAGGGACGCTGGAGGACAAGGGAAAGGCCGAGACGTGCTGTGGCCATCCCTCCTGCTCCTCGGTCACAGGACAGCTCATGTGGCACTGCTGGGTCGACCTTAGGTGGCTGTCCCTGTGTCCTCCATCCCGAGGGGTTCCTGCTCTGTGGCGGGGTGTGCAGGCAGCTGTGCAAATAACGGAGCTTTGCCTTCAGTTTGCACTGAAATATCAAAGGGGATTTTGGGGCTGAGTCAAACCAAGAAAATAAACAGAAGAACGCCCTCCACTGAAAACAGAGACTGGTGGGGAAAAAAATGGAAACCTGACCCAAACAAAAAGAGTTGTTTTGCTTTTGTTTCTAGCTTTAACTCTGTTTGGATTTAGTGATTTAGTGCTGCTGGTGTGAATAAGCTGTGGCAGATGTTGGCTTTTCTGAACAACCCTTCAACTTTCATTTATTTTTTCTTCTTTTTTTTTTTCCTTTCACGTGGCCAGAGCAATTTGCCAAATTCATGAGTTCTTCTGGCCACCTAAATCCACATCTTTCAGTGGAAAAGGCAGTCTGAGCCAAGCCCTGATATGTTAGGGCACAGTGGCTCATGCAGGACACTCGTGCAGGCACAGACTTGTGGCACTGTCTTATCTCTTGGTCTCCATATGATGCTCTGGAAGGGTGTGCATGTCCCTTTGGTCCTCCATCATACCAGCCATCCCCTTACAGATGGTGACCTGAGTTCTCCATGGCCCAAGTGTCCCTGGTGGGCAGCTGTATCCCACCCCAGAACCTGCTGGGACTGACAGGCTTTGCAATTCATGTTCTTGATTCAATGTATTTTGGTACCCCCTGAGGTGACACATGTCAAAGGGCCTGAGGAGCAACCTCCCCCTTCTCTTCAGATGGCCTTGGTGAAAGAGGACTTGGGAGAAGGCTGAACTGGTGGGCCGTGGTGTTTTACAAGGATATCTCTGTGTTGGAGGTTAATAAATACACTTGAGTAGCCTTGCTAATTTATAATAAGGTCTGGAAAAAAACATGGTCATTTCAGCTTTCTGCAGCTGACATTAAGGAAGGAAGGGGATTTGGCAACAAGAGTGGTCTCCTGAAGTCTTGGCCATGGCCTCACATTAATTAGGAATGGGTCTTCCCTTGACAAGTGGAACAAAATCCTTAAAACATGCTTGACTTGACTCAAACTTGGCTGAGGGGAGGATCTTGGGTATTGCCTTTTATTTTTTGAAAATAATGATTATGATGGTCATAGAAGGCGCTAAAGGGTAGCTACAAAGACCACGGCCCATCCTACGGGCTCTCACTAGGGTGGGCCCAACCTCTGCTGAGCCCTCTGGAGCTTTGAGTAAAGTCAGACTCAGATGTGGATCTCCATCTCTTTCTCTCTTGGCTTCAGTACGATATGGCAGTTGGACCAGATGCTCATTGTAGGTCCCTTCCAAATGAAATATTCTATTCTATTCGTTTCTGATCCTCAGGTAGGAACGTGCTGGCAGCTGCTGGCACCTGGAGGCAGGTCCGAGCACTTTCCTTGGGCCATATCCAGGTGACAAATCCCCTGCCCGCTGGCAGCTCTAGTCCTGCCGCAGGAATTTGTGTCTTTCAGCTCTTTCTCTGCACCACGTCACACCACCAGCTCAGCTGGCTGGGAGATGGTAGGATAAGACGCTTTCTCTGGCTGTTTTCTGAGCCAGCAGCTGGGACAGCATAAACGAACACTTTATGGTCCTGGATGGCCTCTCCAGGCCTGTACAAACTATTTGAGTTCTCTGGGTTTGCATTTAACAGGTGCTCTGAAGGGGAAAACCCAACAGAACGGCACTGGCTCTGCTGCCAGTGGGCGGCCACCATAAACCGTAATAAGCTCAAGGTGTTTAGGTGGAGGATGTGGTAGCAACATGCCGGGGAGTGGAGGGAGATGGGGAAGGCTCATTGCTGGTGGCCTCCTCATTCCTGGAGACATCCCAGGCCAGGCTGGACGAGGCTCTGAGCAACCTGAGCTGGTGAAGATGTCCCTGTCACGGCAGGGGGGGCACTGGGGGAGCTGGGAAGGTCCCTTCCAACCCAGACTATTCTATGATTCCTCCAGTCCTGCTGTCCCATGATTTTTCAGGCTTAGCAGGAGAAATAAAACGACGGAAAATGTGGAAAAAGAGGACAGCAACAGACGGGCAGAGGAGCCATGGTTGATGTGAAGCAACCTGGTGGAACGGCGGAAAAACCAAAACCATGCCTGGAGAGGACCCTGCCAGCACACCCAGCTGCCTGCTGGCCAGAAATGTAAGGTGTGGGGCAAGGAGGGGATGGGGAACAGGCACCGGTCTGTTGGATATAGCTCTGACAGAGAGGGAAACTGAGGCAGGGTGTCCTGACTTGCTGGGTGGTTTTTAGTGGGTATTTTGCTTCTTCTGCAAAGTATTCCTCCATCAGGGTGTTCCCAGGGAAAATCCTGCCCAGCTTTGGGCTGGGGCTTGCTGCAGGGTTAGTAGGCACCTACAGGGATTTAAATAAACCCTATGTACTCCAGCAAGAGCAGCGTAAGCAGTTTCCCAGCTCTGCGAGCTGTCCTCAGCAGGAACTGCACAAGACAGAGGTTCCATGAGTTGCTTTCCAGGATGTCCTTGGGCAAACCAACACGGGTTTGGGGCAGTGGGAGGTGGTGGAACTTCACTTGCAGCAGAAAATGACCCAGACGCATGGCTGAGATCTTTTTCTTTCACGCAACCGGATCAGAGTATTACCTTCACATCCCAAAATATATCTGGGCTCTTGTTCCACGCTGCCGGGTAAGCAGGATGTTGATATAATTAGCTTTCCTGTCATCAACCCTACAGTAGCTATAGAGTGGAAAAAACCCTCTTGGCAGCATCAGATGATTTCATTCTGGAAAGATCCAGTGTCTGATTTCAGCCCCCTCATTCTGTCTCCTTCTAAGATGCAGGTGGGAGCTCCCAGAGGTCTTGGGCTTCACTTCTTTAACACTTCACCTTCCTCTTCGTCTCTGTGTGAAGCCATGAGGTGGAGGAAAAGACACTTGGAGCTTAAAAAAAACGGCTCGGGATGTGATTTCTGAGAGGGTGCGCTCTCTATGGAGAGCATCTCTGGCATGTGATGAGCTGCCTCCAGCCTCTGCTGTTGCTGGAGAGAAGGTGGATGCTCTGAGACAGAGGAGGAGACCTGGCCACCCATTGCCAAGGATTTATATGGGGATATGGAGGTGGTGGGAACAAGAGGTCCTGAAAATACCCCTGGTCTGGGAAGGAAACGGTCTGCGTGTCCTAAATGAAAGGTTGAACTTTGAATCCTTCTTCCAGAGAGGTAAAACACCCCGAACTGTTGGTACGATGACTACTGCAAATGCGACAAGAATGATTGAAATCTGAAATAAAACAGCAAAATTGAACCAAAATACATCCTCCTCCCATCATGTTAAATTTTAGGAGAATGCAAAACGGGACATTTGCAGAACATCAAACCTTCCCCAAATCCCCTGAGCTGGGAAAGGCAATGTATCCCACCGAGATATATAGCTATACATTCTGTATTTATATATATTTTTTTTTAGCAAGGAAGGCAGGTCTGTCCAAATATTCCTGCTGGCTGAAGCCTGGGGGCAATGGTCAGAGCCCTGTGCTGGGAAGGGTTGCAGAGGCATGGGTACACATGCATGGCTTCCCAGCTATGTCCTGGGCTTGTGGCTGGACTGGGGTGGGGAAGGGACAAAACCAAGCACGATGAAAGCTCCTGGGTGGCCTGAAAACTCCCTTTGGGTCAGGGAGAAGCGTCACAACCCTTGACACGAGATTGAGTGGAGGCTGGTTGGTTTTAAGCGCTGGAGGGCTTTACCTGTATGGCAAGCATGACATGGTGGGGAGAGAGGTGATGTGACCCTGAATCTTACCTGGACATGGAGTGAGGTGGCTGGGACTTGGCTGGGCTCTGAGATCCCTTAATTTGTGTACAGAGATGGATTTCAAAGGTTTTACTGCCCTCAGACCTGCTCCTTATGGTGACTTATCCTTGTGGGAGCACCGTGTTGCTGTAAGCATGATGATGAGGATGAGAGGAAATGGCCCCAAGTTGCACCAGGGGAGGTTTAGGCTGGATATGTGGAACAATTTCTTCCCCAAAGGGCTGTGGGGCATTGGAACAGGCTGCCCAGGGCAGTGGGGGAGTCACCATCCCTGGAGGGGTTTGAAAGATGTGCAGATGAGGTTCTTGGGGACATGGTGTAGTGGTGGACTTGCCAGTACTGGGTTAACACTTGTACTCGGTGATATTGAGGGTCTTTTCCAACCAAAATGATTCTGTGGTTCCATGTGTCTTGCCTGGGTAGGGATGTGCTGCACCGGTGTAAGCACATCATCCCAGGCAGTGACTTCTTCATGAAGGGAACCATAACACTAAATTGATGCACCTCTCGACCTGCCTGTACTGGTACTTAAGAGGATCTTGCTCAAGCCCACGCTCTGCCATCTTCCCCCTTGCTGGCATGTAAATGTGCCATTGGGCCAAACTTCGGCCAAGCTCTGGGTCCTCCAGACCTTGGTACACTAATGGTGTCCAAGGTCTTGCTCCTCCTGGCTGGAGGGCAGAGGTTGAAGCTGGTGCAGCCTGTCCATGGGGGCTGTCCTGGCCTCGGTTCACCCACAGTATGATGTAAATAGCATGGGTTGTGCTTTTTGCCTGCAGGAGTCCACCCTGGGCTTGCTTTCGCCTTGCAGCTCCAGCAGAGCCTTGTCTGCGGCTCAACCCTGCCCCAAGTCCTGCCCTTTCTCGAAACACAAGGAGCCAGTTGACCTTGACAACTCAGTGCTCTCTCTCTTTATTTTCCTTGCAGAGACATCTCTCAGGGTTTTCCCAGGCCAGATTAAAACCAGAAACCATGTGGATTACAAAACTGAGCTGCAGTCACATCTTTTTCCAATGCTGTTTTCCTCCTCCCATCCCTACCAGCTCACCCCAGCACAGACAGACCAGCTGGAGCCACTGGCACTGAAAAAACACCCAGGACCCAGCAGCCACCATTGGCTTCCAGCCAGCCAAGAAGCTTGAGTTGGACTCAGAAGCTGGGGGAGAGAAGCTGCAGCCGAATTTTTGGAGGTTCAGGCTCGGTTGAGCAGGAGGTATCTGAAGGAGGGTGTGCAGAAAGGTGTTGAAGCACCGCAGAGGCTGGTATGGCCACATGCAGCTGTGGGCAAACCTGATCTTCCCACCCCTGCATTGCCAGCAGAAGTTTGTGTCCCGGTAGGTCTTCTGTCCCTCCTAGAGGTGAAAATCTCCTGGAGAAACACCAGCAACAACCACGTCTTGAGCTTCTTCAGGTAAAATCTGGTGTCTCATTATCATTGATGTGTCCTTCTGAAAACAAGAGAGGTGTTAGTGTGTGTAGTCCACATTGGGTAGTTATGTCTCGCACAAGTTGACCAGGGACATTGTGGAGTCTCCAGCCTTGGAGACCTTCAAAAGCCATACGGACAAAGCTCTGGGTGGCCCTGATGGAGCAGACAGGATGGATCAGATGATGTCCAGAGGTCCCTTCCAATCTCAGCCACTCTGAGATTCTGTGACCCTGTCTAGGCTTCACTAGTTTGAGCAGGAGGCAGTCCCTAGGAGAAGGTCTGGAGATCCTCACGGAAAAAGAAGAGGATCCTAGGGCAGATGGTTTCTCACTACCTTTTGGGTATTGCTGATCTCTGGCTGGGACAAAGCAGAGATTTGGTTTTCTGGAGGGTGATGGACAGCCACATTTGTCCCAAACCCACACCACCAATAAAGTCTTTCAAGTAGGAAACCTGCAGGTCTTCCTGCCCCCTCTTCTTCAGCAGGCCCCAGCCTGATCTGCAGAGCCAAGGGTAACCCCGGCTGCCGGGGTCCTTGGTGCTGGTGTTCCTGTTTGTTTTGGCTGCTGGCAGATGCTCCACAACCCGCAATGAGCCAGCTTCACCCAGGGCTTGTAACGGCAGGCAGGGGATCTGAAGGGAGAGGGATTCCCCGTCCTGATCACTGTTAGATGCAGCCGTGGGGAAGGGGAGGGTTCGTTTGTGCCTCTGCCAGTCAGACGGGTGCAGTCTGCAGGGTGGTGGGAGATGCCTACAGCCTCCCTCAGATGGGGTGTTTATGTCCATGAGGGGTTTGGCACCACTCCCATCCTTTGCATGTGCTGGCAGACAGCACCTGGAGTACCATCTCCTCCACCAAACATCTCCGAAAGGGATCTGGTTCCTCCTTCCCTCTGTATCCCATCAGTTGTCTGTGGAAACGAGAGGCACCGTGTGCTCCAGCGGGCTTCAGGCCAGGTGTGCACATCTGGGGATGACTCCATGTGGGTCTGCAAGAGTGAGGAGTAAAGTGTTGCTCCACAGAATGGAGTAGCCTGCCACTGGTGTCATGCTGGTTCTTTATTACCTCATTGTATCAATGAAGGGGAAGGGTGGGTGGCAGATATCAGTGTGTACACATACGCAGGCACGTCGCGAGAAGAGCCAGAGGCCACGAATGCATTGCAAAGAGCAAGTTTTATTTTGGTTACTTCTCTACTGGGGGATCTCCGAAGTAGCTCCTAAGCTCCCAGGCAGAGGGAACAAGCGGGGACGCAGGCGCTGGTGAGTTCAGCCCTGCTGGAAGATCACTGGTTCTGCTGAGCTCGCCTAGATTTCAAGGCTTGAGGCAGGCGCAGCCTCCCGCTCTTTCTCACAACAAAGCAGGAATCTCAGACACAGTGATAAGGTGCCTGGAGTTTCTCACAGGCCTGTGTTATCTAACACAGAGGTTCTACTCATCAAGCACACAAGGTCAGTAAAACAATTAGTGTGATGTATGGGCTTTTTCTACAGACAAGTGCAAGTCACTTCGAGCATATTTACATTTAACTGAACTCCTCGCCAATCTTGCGCAACATTCCCGTACAATCAGCCTAGAATCATCCAACAGTCTGGGTGGAAGGGACCTTCCCAGCTCCCCCATTCCCCCCCTGCCATGACAGGGACATCTTCAGCAGCTCAGGTTGCTCAGAGCCCCGTCCAGCCTGGCCTGGGATGTCTCCAGGGATGGTTCAGCCACCACCTCTCTGCCCAACCTGGGCCAGGCTCTCACCACCCTCAGGGACAACAATTTCTTCCTGGCCAGAGGTGAATTAGGACCATGGGTCACATGCTGGTTTTTTCCTTGCAGAGTCATTCACTCGGTTTCAAAGCCCCACAGGGTCCCTAAGATATTTGTTTGTCACCTTATGGGTCAAAAGAGGACTTAGGTTAGGTGATGGAGAGCTGGGGCTTGGTTCTGTCCCTTCCCAGCATCCTTGGGGTGTGAAGTCACAACTTATTTCGATGCCATGAAGACCTCTGTGACAGCTCATGCTGCCATAGCATTTGCTTTGTGAGCTTTTGCTTTCTGCTCCCCGTAAGGTCTCCATTGCTGTCTTGTATGGCCAAGGTCTTCTGCAGGACTGAACGGCCCCTTGGCAGCAATGTCACAACCCCTGTATGTTCCTGCAGACAGGGATGCATCACGTTGATGCTTGCATGGGAATCAACCTTTCCTAAAGCTCAATTTAGAACCAGTTTTTAGTGTAAACGCGTAAAAAGAAGACTGCCTTCCTTCCTTGGGTGGGACTCTTTCCCCTTCAGCCACATGCCTTTGTTTGCTCATGGGTATTAATGTTCAGAAGAGATAATATTCCCAAAGCCACCAGTTGGCATCAGAGCAGAATAGTTTCCCTGCTGGGCTGCAGTAAAAACAGGCACTTTTGAGCATAAAACGTCAGGATTTCTAAGCTCCTTAACTTCCAGTTGCATTACCCACTAATTAGGTGATTTCCACACTTCAAAGGGTGATGGAAAGATGACGCAGGCTTGTGGTCCGCAGACGTCTTCTGGACTAACATGGCACCACTTGCTCCAGGGTCTCCAACGCTTCGCTGAGCGGACACTATGCGAGCCCCAGAGTTGGAAGGGGGGTGATGTTGAAACAAACCACTGCTGAAATAAGTGAGATGAACAGCAGAAATGAAGGATGGTGTTTAAAATATGGGACAACGAGATATTTGAGCATTTCTGAGGTGAAGCGCAGCTGCATGAATAGCTGTAATTCCCCAGGAATGAGGCTCCGTTCAGCTGTCCACACACAGATGTCTTGTGCTGTCAGAGATCTTTAGTATCAGGGCTCTGAGGGCACTAATCAGCCTTAATGGCCATGACCAGCCTCACCTGTGGCCTCCACCCCACCCACGGGCCCTGGAGCTCTATTTAAGCTCAACCTGGGGCAATTTAGTCTTTCTGTTGAGATGTCTTAAGAGTGGTGGTCTCTATCTTGCCCATTAGCTTCTTGTTGGCTCTGCTGGGACTTGGGTTTTGTGCCTTTTGGATGTAAGTGTGCAAGCTTGGATTGAAGCGTAAGAGCCTGCATCATCTGGTGAGTGGTCTGGAGCACAAGTGTGATGGGAGCGGCTGAGGGAGCTGGGGGTTCAGCTGGAGAACAGGAGCTGAGGGGAGACCTTCTGATCTCTGAACTGCCTGAAAGGAGCTTGGAGCCAGGGGGGTCGGGCTCTGCTCCCCAGGAACAAGCACCAGGAGCAGAGGAAACGGCCTCAAGTTGCCCCAGGGGAGGTTGAGGTTGGATCTGGGAACAATTTCTTCCCCAAAGGGCTGTGGGGCATTGGAACAGGCTGCCCAGGGCAGTGGGGGAGTCACCATCCCTGGAGGGGCTTTTCTGCCCCAAAGCATAAGGGCTATGAGGTGCTGCAGCTGCCTCTGAGCCTCGTTGACAGCAGATGCTACTTGTGGAGACACCAAAATATTTAATCCTTTGTTGGAAACCATTATCCACAGCGTCATTGCAAAGGTGGAGATCAAAAGAGCACAATAAACGTGTCAGAATAAAAGCGGAGCTGAAGGGAAGTTGCTAGCAGAGGATAATTATCAAACAAAGCGTGGAGATCTTTTAATCTCTGGAAATTCACTGTGATGTGAAAAGAAAGTCACCAGGTGGAAGTCAGGGGCCACCGTATTTCTCACAGTAGCTCTGCTGCCTCCGGCAGAGCCACGCTTATTCCTATGGGGAGAGAAACTGTCTCTCTGCCCCCACAAAAAGCAGTGTTGGGGTTTGGAATGTGACGTACAGATTTTTTTTCTGCTGGGATTTTTATTTCAGGGCTCCGAAGATACAATAGGGTTTTTTTTTTTCCTTATTGATTGCCTCTGTCTGAACTTGTATTTCCTTGCCAGGCTGGCGGATTCTTCAGGGCTCTCCTTACTGGCCGTGGCTTTTCTGGTGCTTGTTTCACCATATCTCTGCTACACACGTGCCAGCTTAATCCCCAAATGATTTCCTCTGGATGACGTGTGCTGGCAGCACTTGCACAAACGTTTTGTATCGGGAATGAAGCAAAACTGTGCTGAATGGTACCTGCGTGTGGGGCTTTAATTGCAGAACATGCTGGCCTGAGCAGACACTGCAAAAAACAGCTTTCTCAGGGATACAGACTTGGATTTAACTGCTGCCCTCTTCAACAGGCTCCTTGCTTGCACTGGAAGGGGGGTGGAAAGCCAGGGGATGCTACACCAGCATCCCCTGATTTTATTCAACTCCTTTTTTAGGTAAGTGGAGGCACTTGGTAGTTTTAATTTTTTCTCTGCTGGCAGTAGGGTTTTCTTAGCCCTGATGGAGACAACCATGCAATAGTTTGGGTTGTAAAGGACTTTCAAAGCTCATCCAGTCCAACCCCCTGCCATGAGCAGGAGCATTTTATAATCAGAGAATCATTTCAGTTAGACGAGACTGTCAGGTTCACCAAGTCCAACCATAACCTAACCTAACTTTAGCACTAAACCATGTTGCTAAGAACCTCATCTAAATGCCTTTTAAACACCTGCAGGGATGGTGAGTCCACCACTGCCCTGGGCAGCCTGTTCCAATGCCTGACAACCCTTTCTGTGAAAGTGTTTTTCCTAAAAATCACCAGCTCAGGTTGCTCAGAGCCCCGTCCAGCCTGGCCTGGGATGTCTCCAGGGATGGTTCAGCCACCACCTCTCTGCCCAACCTGGGCCAGGCTCTCACCACCCTCAGGGACAACAATTTCTTCCTCATGTCCAGCCTGAATCTCCCTCCTTTAGTTTAAAACCATCACCCCTTGTCCTATCACAACAGGCCCTGCTCAAAAGTCTGTCCCCATCTTTCTTATCGGCCCCTTTTAAGTCCGGAAAGGCCGCACTAAGGTCTCCCCGGAGCTTCTCTTCTCCAGCTGAACACCCCAGCTCTCTCAGCCTGTCCTCCCAGCAGAGCTGGTCCAGCCTCGGGTCATTTCTGTGCTCCTCTGCCCCTCTCCAGCAGGTCCCTGTGTGTCCTGTGCTGAGCACCCAGAGCTGGACGCTGTATTAAATAATTACAAATGCCACAGCAGATTTTGGTGTTGAGTGTAGGGTCTGGATCTGCCCCTTTGTGTCCTGAGTGAGGGATCTCAGGTAAAAAAGCTCAGCACGCTCCAGCTGATTTTTGGCACTGAAAAGGCAGACTAGGAATTTCCCATGGAGAAGAAGATCCTTGGAAAACCGGACTCCAGTTGCGGTCCTTGAGCTCTTGGAATCCTGATGTTGTGCCTTTTGTAAGTGGGTTATAAACCATGAGCATTGCAATGTCCTAAAAGCTCTTATGTTGTGGCAAGGACAGAGCCCAGCATCCTGACCACGCCATCCCTGGGGGATCGCCTGTCTTCTGTGAACATTCTCTGTCCCCTACTTTTTGTATTGAAATAATTCGTAGCTGAATAATCCCTAGTTGAAATTTTCAAAAGGATGTAGCTGTTTTCTCTGATACCTGTGACAGCATTCTAGTATGGGGGACTGAGTTGTTTGTGCAAGGTAGTGCATGTAAGTGGAAAAAAAACAATAATCTTGTGGGATAAACAGCCCTTATCTGCCTTGACAGGTGTGTTTGGGATGGGAACTGCTCTTCGCAGAGGAAATGTGGGTCATGCATTAATAAATTCAAAACAGAGCAGAGATGGGAATGGTTCTGGCATGGAAGTCTCTCCATCGACTGTCTGAGCCCTGGTATGATCTGTGTGTGGCACCTGAGACCTGTCCCATACCGGGGATCCATTATCTACCCCTACCAGTCTGCAAACTCCATGTTAAACATGGGGCATTTGCTTTCTCTACAAAGCCATCATGGAGAAGTCACCTGGATGTGATGGTAGATGTTCCTGCACCTGGTGCAGGGGCTGTTTCTGGGGAGTGTTAATCTTGGATGTGCCATTATCCAGACAGTTTGGGTAAAGAGAAAATGTGGCTCATACACAACGCTAGTGCAAGATCCACGTTGGAGCAGCAGATCAGGTGAAGAACCTGCTGGGTGTGACTGGAGAAGAGGCTCCTCCAAAAGCTGGCACCCAGGCTTGCTTTGGTGGCCTGAAAACAGGCGCCTGGTGGCATTTGAGACTCCTCCATTGCCTCTCATCGGTGTCCAGCATCAAGATGCACATGCTGAGGTGTCATAATCCGGCAGCTGAATCCCACCTCTGACAAGGAGATTGCAGAGGCCGGGGCTGATGGGAGAGCAAGGGTCACGCAGCCCATGTTGGGGCAGAGGAGCTGTGTGAGGGGAAGGGGGGGTCCTGGAGACCTTATGGAAGCTCTGCCCTAAAACCACAGGATAATCAGTGCATGATTAGCTGGAGAAATCTTATTCGTGCTTATAAATATCCCCAGGGTGGGTGTCAGAGGATGGACCAGACTCTGCTCAGTGGTGCCCAATGACAGGATGAGGGGCGACGGGCACAGACTGAAACACAGGAGGGTCCATCTGAACATGAGGAGAAACTTCTTTCCTTTGAGGTGCCAGAGCCTGGCCCAGGCTGCCCAGAGAGGTTGTGGAGTCTCCTTCTCTGAGACATTCAAACCCGCCTGGATCCTGTGTGATCTGCTCTGTGACCCTGCGTTAGCAGCTGGGTTGGACTGGGGGATCTCCAGAGGTCCCTTCAACCCCAACCGGTCTGTGAAATGCACAAAGGTGTCTTATTTTTGTGTAGATTCGTGTGTGTGTGTTGGATAAATAATGATTCTTTTGTTTGGGTGAGCTGGTGGTGGTCCCAGGGCTTTGGGTAACTGAAGGAGAAGCCCACTGGATCTGGGGGGAGTCTTTCAGACAGGGGAGACCTTGGGGGGTTCAGACCATTTGGGACCAACATCAGGGAAGATGGTGAAGATGCACCATGAGGATGTAGTTAGATTGGCTGTGGGGGAAGGTGACCCAGGGGAGAAGCATGTTTGATAGAACCAAGAGATGCAGCAGGAAAGCAAAGGATTAGCATGGTGGGAGCAAGGCTTTCACAGTGAGGAAGCAACATGTTTGGAAATACCGTGTCTGGGAGGAAAGCCAGGCAGGATTGAGCTAAGGTTTGTCAAAAAAACAAGAACTTGAGAGGCGCAAAGAGCTTTGAGGCTGGGGATTTTGTCCCTTCAGGGTTCTGTTTTTACAAGGTTTGGCTTTGATATTTAATCTTGCATTTTTCTTTCAAACTTTGTGCCTGCGTTTGAGGTTAATTCCTACAAAACACCAGCATCACCCCGAGCCACGTGCGGAGCGTGCTCAGACAGGTCCTGTCTGAAAGAGAGCTCAAGCGCCTGGTCAGGAGCTTGGTTTTGGTGAGGAGGTGGGATGCAGAGCTGGGTGGACAAGAAGCTCCTCACCTGGAGATTTACCTGGTGACCAGGGAGAAGCTCTGGCTGCAGCAGGTGATGTGGGGGCTGATGGGGCAGATCATAGAACAGTTTGGGTTGAAAGGGCCCTTCCCAGCTCCCCCATTCCCCCCCTGCCATGACAGGGACATCTTCACCAGCTCAGGTTGCTCAGAGCCCCGTCCAGCCTGGCCTGGGATGTCTCCAGGGATGGTTCAGCCACCACCTCTCTGCCCAACCTGTTTCAGTATTTTACCGCTCTCAGGCGCAGCCTTTGCTAACGGGATTCCCATGAGGAGGTCTGCTGGGGAATGTCTTATTGCGAAATCATAACAACGAGAGCTCATCGGGAAAATGCAGCCTCTCGATTCGAAGGGAGGTGCCACCTGAGGGATTTCCAAAACCAGCTCATCCTGCCTCTCTCTATTTCTTAGTGTAGAATCACAGAACAGTTTGGGTTGGAAGGGGCCTTCAAAGGTCATTTATTCCACTCCCCGTGCAATGAGCAGGGACATCTTCAACCAGATCAGATACCTGCTTGTACAAGCCAGAGTGGTGAGGATTCACGGCAGCCTGCCCGACATCCAAGATGTGACCAAACCAATGAGCCAAGGACGTACGCAATTACCCGGGTGCTTTCAGAGTGGATTGCACCACCCTGACCCTGCTCTGGGAAGAGAGCATGTTGTGTGAGGACAAGCTCTGGAGCTCCTTGCAGCTGCTTGCTTGTGCACCTGGGTGCTTTCATCTCCCTGCTCTCCAAGGAGAGGGCTGCCAGGTGCTTTCCTGGGGAGCTGAGGGTTGTTGATGCCTGTCCTGACGATGGGTGCTTCAGAATGGGTTCTTCAGCAGCTCTTCTGCTGTGCAGTTTGCCCTGTGCTGTTGGTAGTCCTCCCACATAAGATAGTGAACAATTCCTGGACCCAGGCTGTAGGTCCCATTCAAGAATGCTGAAGCCACCATATGCTCAGGAGGGTCCAAGAATTAGGTTAGAAATTAGATTTGTTTTGTTTTTTCTCAAATTAGAAAAGTAAGAAAAGCTCTCCATAGATGCAGAGCAGCCTGGTTGTGCGAGATGTATGTTCAACAGCGTGAAACCTGGGGTTGTGTTGTCCTAGAAGAAGTGACAATCCTGGTGTTTGACAGATGTTACATGAGGGAGCTGTGCTGGGATCTGTGGCTATGTGGCTGAATGTTTCAGCACGTGAGCTCCCTGAGAAGGGGAAGACTTTCTGCGATAAGCCATAATATCACATGCCCTTACAAAACATCCTCCCACATCCCCAAGAGATGGGATCTGTAACGACACAGACGAGAACTGGCTTGTTGTGCCTGGTGCTGGGCGGGGGTAGGACCACATGGCTGGGGAGAAGCAGGGAGGGATGAATTAGCTGGGGCTCTTCCCCTCTGCAGCTACGTTGGCTCAGCTGCACGTGGATCTCGGCCATGCAATTTCTTGCATATGCCATGGAAGGAGGAATTGGGACCCAAGCAGGTGGATTTGGTGGCCTGGGTCTCTGTCAAAGCATGTGTCTCCATAGTGCTCTGTTAGGTAGTGCCCTGGAGGCAGGACTGCTCAGAGAAGGGAGCGGAGCTGGGGAAGGGGCTGGAGCACAAGTGTGATGGGAGCGGCTGAGGGAGCTGGGGGTTCAGCTGGAGAACAGGAGCTGAGGGGAGACCTTCTGATCTCTGAACTGCCTGAAAGGAGCTTGGAGCCAGGGGGGTCGGGCTCTGCTCCCCAGGAACAAGCGCCAGGAGCAGAGGAAACGGCCTCAAGCTGCACCAGGGGAGNCCATGATCTTGAGGGTCTCTTCCAACCAAAATAGTCCTATAATTCTAAATGCCTTAAAAGCAATACGTGGGTTAATACTCTCGGAAAAGTGAGAGCTAGTTCATGGCAAGGTCTATTTCCCAACACTGTGTGGAAGTGACAGTGCTCACAGTATCCTTTTCAAGACAATAAAGGTCTGACTTTGAGCCATGAAACCAAGAACATTCACAGCTGAAGACTGTACTTAAATTGCCTCTTGAAGGCCTCACTAGACACAGGTGTCAGGGAAATACAGGATGTTTTTTGTACACGCAGCACACTTGGTCTCATCCCAAGGAAAGGGCTGTGCTTGGTCTGGAGCAAAGTCAAGAGTCATTTGCTCTGTCGCCTTATCACCTCTTGTAGTGGTGAAGAGACGTGGATGCTGAAGTGACAAGGGAGGCAGGAAGGAGAGCTTGGACAACTTCAATGTGTAGGGGTGGGTCTAAGGTGGGGTTGTCCTTGATCCTCACCCTTAATGGTGAAGGGAATCCTTGGAGAAGGAGATGCTGGAGTGACAGGAGGACAAGCAGTGGGAGACATGCAGAATCCTGTATTGCTGTTGGCGTAAATCAATGTCCCCTCTGAGAGGATCCAGAGCATGATTCTTAGTACTGTTTGCACCAGAAACCCCATCCTCTCATCCACTTCAGCCTGCATGGGTGAAATCGGTCTAGATCTAGACATGTGCACCCTCTGCAGTCCTCTAGCCTTCCAAATCCCCGGTGGCAGCCCTAGATTCCTGCACATGCTCCTTTGCAACACACATATGAGAAGACATGGTAAGACAGCAACACAAGTTGAGGGAGGAGGTGATGCTGCTGGGTGCCCCACCTCTGTGGGACCATGCAAAAGGAGATGGGGAAAGGGAAGAGTTAAAACAGCACAAGTGGTGCCTTTGCAGCCTGGGAGGGGAAGGAAACCCTTTACATTCTGAGAAGTGTGAGTATCGAGCCAGATGGGGGCCAGAACACAATCTGCTTGATTTCCCATCACCTACAGTGGATCTAACGTGGAGAGATTTGTTGGCAATGAGTTGCACCTTCTTCGTGAGTGGTGTGAAATAGCGTTTCCTTTTATTTGCTTTCAGCTTGTGCCAGGTTATCTTGGGACCTTCCGGTTCCTGCGGAGTGGGAAGGCTGTTGTCTGTCCTCTGACCCAATTTCATGCCATCCAGGAGCACAAAGGCTTGATCGGAATTGGCCCCGTCTGTGGGAAGTTGTTGAACAGTGGCTGACCAAGGGCCGGTCACCCCGATGCCTCGAGCCGCCACAGATCTGGCTTCTGCTCCTCTCTGGTGAGACCCCCCTGCAGTGCTGGTCCAGCTCTGGGTGCTCAGCACAGGACACACAGGGACCTGCTGGAGAGGGGCAGGGGAGCACAGAAATGATCCGAGGCTGGACCAGCTCTGCTGGGAGGACAGGCTGAGAGAGCTGGGGTGTTCAGCTGGAGAAGAGAAGCTCCGGGGAGACCTTAGTGCGGCCTTTCCGGACTTAAAAGGGGCCCATAAGAAAGATGGGGACAGACTTTTGAGCAGGGCCTGTTGTGATAGGACAAGGGGTGATGGTTTTAAACTAAAGGGGGGAGATTCAGGCTGGACATGAGGAAGAAATTGTTGTCCTGAGGGTGGTGAGAGCCTGGCCCAGGTTGGGCAGAGAGGTGGTGGCTGAACCATCCCTGGAGACATCCCAGGCCAGGCTGGACGGGGCTCTGAGCAACCTGAGCTGGTGAAGATGTCCCTGTCATGGCAGGGGGGGCACTGGATGAGCTTTAAGTGTCCCTTCCAACCCAAACTGTTTTGTTATTGTATGATTCTCACCCCCTGGTTTGTAGGTCTTTGCTGTGATCTGCCTTGCTGGGAAAATTCATTGCACCAAAGTGCTGATGGTAAGTTGGGTTCTTGGCTTTCTCTGCAGCACTATGGAGCTGGCAGGGATGGGTGGTGGTGAGGTTGACCATGGGGGAAGACATCTGAAATCCCTGCAGATGCTGGTGGAGGCTGAGTTAAGCCTAACCTGAGCCCCTCCACCAACCTCACCCCTGGCCTTGTCGCTGGCTGTCTGCTCTTCTCCTGGTTATGGACACGAAGAGATTCAGCTTTGAGAAGCAAAGTTCCCGCTGGAAGCACAGCCTGGTGATGAAGTGGAGCCAATACAAACACCTGGTGAGTCTCCCTGGCCAAGTTTCACACCTAGAATAAATCAAACCATCTTCCTTCATGCCCAGGCAGCCCCCACGGAGCCACTTGCTCCTGCCACGCACAATTTCTGTTCTTTCCAGGAGAAAACTTGCTTCCTCTGGGAAGTTCACATGATGAAACCTTTATTTCAGGCTGGCCCCCCTGGTTCTGGCTGAGGGCTGGGAATAGGGAACGCTGGTCCCTCTCCTTTGCGGACTTCAGGCACATTTAGCCCAGGAGGTCCATTCATCTGTTGTTAATTAGGGCTCTGTAGTGAAAAAAACATAGAAAAGCAACTCACAAACAGCTAAGGGTGAGGAGAGGCGTCCTTCCACCCCTCCTGGTGATGGGTTTTCTTTGGCTTTCTGCAACCTGACGTTTGGTTATGGCCCAAACAGCGATGGAGGCAGGTGGGAGTGACAAGGTCCTCTGCATCTGCCTTACTTCTGATATCCTGTTTACAAGGTTGCTGGCTTCAGGGAGGTACAGTTGCCCTGATACAGCAAATCAGGCGGTCCTTGATTTTCTTTTGCTTTGAAAGAATGACTATTTGCAGGAGATGATGTGAACTACGGTGCGGGATTCACATAGATTTCATAACAAATGCATCAGTAAATAACCCACTACTCTGTGCTCCTAGGGAGGAAAATCACAGCAGCTGCAAGACAACCAGGTGCCCCAACAGCTCTCCCACCACCTTCCCAGCCTTTCCTTGCCCTCTGTTTTCTCTTGATGGTCCCCATCCCACCCAGATCATTTCAGCTGCTCAAGTGTAAGTGCTGAGTGCTGTTTGATGTGGCTGGGGATAGAATCATAGAACAGTTTGGGTTGAAAGGGACCCTTAAAGCTCATCCAGTGCCCCCCCTGCCATGACAGGGACATCTTCACCAGCTCAGGTTGCTCAGAGCCCCGTCCAGCCTGGCCTGGGATGTCTCCAGGGATGGTTCAGCCACCACCTCTCTGCCCAACCTGGGCCAGGCTCTCACCACCCTGATGTCAAAATATCCCTTCTGTCCTCTGGTTGCTGGTCCAGAAGGACACAGGTCTCCTGCAGCTTCACAGCTGATATCCTGGATCTTCATGGCCAGGCCAGGATTTTTCAGCTTGGGAATGGGCGGGGGAAAATACATTAAATCCATCAAAGTGAGCGTGATGTGGAGAGGTGAGAGCAAATGACTCTCTGTTCATTGAGAAGTGAATTCTCGGGGGAATTTCTGGCCAAAATTTGGGGGGATTCTTGGACGCCTGCACCAGAGCTGTGGCCGTGCATTTTGTGTTGCTGAAGAGGACTAAATGTGCTGGTGCAGGAGCAAAGCGATCCCGTGGCTCAGCTTTCCGTCTGGCAATTTCCGAAAACACCCTCAAATACATTTCCAGGAAGTAAATTCTTCATCAGCCCTGTCAAGTTTCAAAGCAGACGGAGGAAGGCACAGCTAATTCATTGAACTTTTTTGCACAAGTAGGTACTTGGAAAAGAATCATCCTATTGTGTTCTTTGAGGAGAGGGGTAACTCCATGCTCCTGCAGGAGAGAAGGGGCAGTGGGAGGTTCAGCATCCAGCTGCATTTACAATATTTTCACATCCATGGGTGAAATTTAACTCAAGGCTGTTAAGTGATGTGATAAAGTAGGACTTTTTTTTTTCTTTTGAAAAATCTTCCTCCTGAATGACCTGGTGATGTAAGATCTTAAATTTGGTATTACCTTAGAAGCTGCTTTTGTTTCCCTCCTGATCGGGCAGGGGGAACACTGAGATTTCATAGCAAATCTCTTGCAATTGCTCTCCTGTCAACAGCAACAGCAGAAAGCAATCAGGAGAAATATGTTTGGTTTCTTTGTCACTGGCAAATTTTGCTTCATTTTAGAACAATGTATTCCTTGTCTTAGCTATTAGCTCGAGTGATTAACTTATTGTCAATGATTTATGACTCCTCTTAAGCTATTGCTGGAGCTATTGGAATTACATCATCAAATTGCTCTACTTAAAAGCAGGCAGAGCCAGCAGATAAGCAATCCTGACTAGTTGCTACCGTTCCAGGCAGGATTTTCTGAAGTATCAGTGGTGTGAAATGCAGATGATGAGTTTTCTCACCCATACCTTCCTCCTGCTGCAGTGACGGTCCAAGCTCTGGTGTCAGAGTGTGAACTTGCGCACCACAATCATGAAGCTCCATCAGAGGTTTCCAGTGGAAGCAAAGATAAAGACAAGAAGCCAGGAGCTAAATTGCCAATAAGATTAGATGCATCCAGCAGCTGGCAGCCCTCCGGCTATGAGCAAAAGGTGGAACATCCTAAAGTTGGCTCCTCTTCATCACTGATAAGGTGCCTCTGTAGTTGCTGTTCAGAGCAGATCTTGCTACCTGAGGCGGAGATGGACTCATTAGCAGCTCTCAGTGTGCTTGTGGCAACGCTATTTCAATGCCCCCTCAAATACAACTTAAAGGGGCCTATGAGAAAGACGGGGACAGACTTTTCAGCAGGGCCTGTTGTGATAGGACAAGGGGTGATGGTTTTAAACTCAAGGAGGGAGATTCAGGCTGGAGATGAGGAAGAAATTGTTGTCCCTGAGGGTGGTGAGAGCCTGGCCCAGGTTGGGCAGAGAGGTGGTGGCTGAACCATCCCTGGAGACATCCCAGGCCAGGCTGGACGGGGCTCTGAGCAACCTGAGCTGGTGAAGATGTCCCTGTCATGGCAGGGGGGGCACTGGGGGAGCTGGGAAGGTCCCTCCAACCCAAACTGTTCTGTGATTCTATAACTTGACAAGATTACCGATAGATCTGTGCTAGGCTAAATTTTTTCACCGTTCATCTTAATCCTCATTAGGCACCGCACCCCTTACAGGGAAACGCTGTGATCTGAGTCCTGGCATGAATTTTCCCAGCTGCAGCTGTGGATGAGTGAGGAACTGGCATTGCTTTTCTTTCTGCTTTTCTTTCATCCTCCTGAATCTCACTGCTCCTCCGGATCTTCTGTCCCATTCAGGACCATGAAGCTGTCTTGTAGGCAGGTCTCCAGTGTTTTTGCCCTTGCTTCAAGCATTTTTCTTTTCCTCTTTCCTCTCCTCTGCAAAAACACTTTGCCCTGGAGCTTGAATACCCTCTGAAGCAAGTCTCTGTGCCACTGTCACTGATCTGAATGGTTGTCCAGGCTGGGGGAAAAGAGGAGGAGATGGGGGCTGCAGAAAATCCCTGGCAGGATCTGTGTTGGACAGGCCCTTGGAAATATCCATCTGGCCATTGCATCTCGTTCCCCACTCTTTTGGCCCTCCTCCTCCTCTCCTTTCTGCTGATTCCCTCCCTTCAGTGTCCAGGTAGGAAGAGGTCATGGTTGAGCTGGAAGCTCATCCGTACAAGGCACAATGTCTGCAGTGCCGGCAGCTGGCAATCACCTCCTTTTGCCATTTTAATCCTTATTTTGGTCCTTAAATGGAGACCAGGTCCTGCAGACCTGGGCAGGCAGGGTTTGAGGCTTTAATTGCTCTGTGAGCTGCAGAGCAAATGTTCACATGTGTGGGGTGCCAGCAGAGGAATGTGGCCCTCCTGTCAGCACAGCCTGTTCGCTGGGCTTGCCAAGAGGGAAAGCACGCAGGAGGACATTGCTCTGCAAAGGTTTGCATCCTCCTTTCTTCTCCCAAAGTGCTTCACTCCTGGCTCAGGACAGCGACACAACTCCTGCTGCCTTGTCTCCTCACCCACCTCCTCCCACTCTTCTCTCAAACACAAGTGTCTTCAAATTCAGCCCAAGATGTAGCCTGTGCCCCCAGGCTGGCTGAGTTCACCAGCCGCTTCTGGTGGCTTCTCCTCTCCGAAAATATAGTTTGGGTCAAGTTGGAATAAGCAGCAGCAGAGGGAGCTGGTCAGCCAGTAGATGGTTGGAAATTATTGCTTAAAAGGTGTTCTCGTTTTACTGAGCAGGAGTTGGCCTGGAAATATTGCACCCTGCTGCTGTCGCTGGGCTGGATCCTGCGTGCTGACCAGGAAAATGATCTTTCGTCCTTGCAAATAAACCTGCATGGAGGGCACATGGGCTTTTACTACAAGGAGTTCATCAGCACAGCCGGTACTCGGTAAATAAATCCCATCTCACATCGGTTCCACTGGTGGGCAACCTTCATTAAAGGGAAAGGCACATCTGGCGTGGGAAGAGATTCTATTTCTGCCTGGTTTAGCTTCGCAGCTCTGGGTGAAATAACATTTTAGGTCCCCCTGGGAGGGGTGTGATCCTGCAGAGCATCCTCCGGGAACACGGGTCCAAATTTGCTGGGTTTTCCGGAAAGTGGCATTTTTGTCTCTGCTGAAGGAGGGTGTTGCCTAAGCTCCTCTAGATTGGGCTTTTTTTTCTACTTCATTTGAAAAAGCGTTCAAGCTAAAGATGCCTCTCTCCTTTGCAAACAAAGCCTTTTCATTATTATCTCTTTTTCAGAAAGCAGATGCTGGCAGTAATCTTAATTTCACATCATTGAAATTTGCTCTGATTTTATTTTTATTCTGTTTTTTAATCACTCGTTTTAAATTACAGAGTGGAAAGATTACTCCACAGTTTAGGAAGATGTTTGTGGCTCAGGAAAAACAGAAAAAATTTCAGTCCCCTGATTCTGCTGTAAATCTGAGTGATCTCAGTAAATCGCAAATACATCAACCACTGATAGTCTGTTAAGGTTTATTTCCCTCAAATGAATAGCCATTTGGTCAAGGGAATTTAGGCACCTTAGGATTTGGGTCTAAATCTGTTGTTGCTTTGCTTGTAGTAATTCCCTGTTGCTGTGAAATGAGGAGAACTACTCCATCTCTCAGTAGGCTCTTAAGAGGATTTGTCCATGTCTGCTGGAGATGCTCAGCAATCACTGGAGCTCCCACTTAGGCAGCAAGGTGTTGTGTAA
The DNA here is from genome assembly GCA_013399365.1 of Pampusana beccarii. Taxonomy (NCBI): domain Eukaryota; kingdom Metazoa; phylum Chordata; class Aves; order Columbiformes; family Columbidae; genus Pampusana; species Pampusana beccarii. The sequence goes on from VWYH01005798.1 coordinate 59,978, forward strand.
AGGGTGTCCCCTTGGTCACATCCCCTGATGTGGCTGTTACTCCCTGTCCCGTGATGAACCCCTGCTCCCCCATCTTGCAGGAAAGGAGACGTGTGGTTTGGCAAATGGCCTCAAGTTGCACCAGGGGAGGTTGAGGTTGGATGTGGGAACAATTTCTTCCCCAAAGGGCTGTGGGGCATTGGAACAGGCTGCCCAGGGCAGTGGGGGAGTCACCATCCCTGGAGGGGTTGAAATACACAGAGATGAGGTTCTCAGGGACATGGGGCAGTGCCAGGGGTGGGGGAATGGTTGCACTCACCTACCTCGGGAGTCTCTTTCAACCAAAATGATTCTGTGATTTTGCTTTGCTCTGACTGTTTATGGAAATCTCCAGCCATCTCCTGCCTGGGCTGTATTTCCTGCATATCTTTCACAATTTCTGCACTTCCAGAGAGTGCTTTTCATTTGCTTAAACTTGATTCCCTTTTTGGGTTTCAAACAATGAAAGCAGATCGATATCTTGTGAACCTCCTCTGTAAAGATGTGTGATTTGCTGCTATACTGAGGTTTTCCGTGCTGGGAGCTTTATTACCTGCTTCCCACTCTCCTTATTCCCACCGTGAGCACATTAAGTCATGCCACAGGCAGAGATTATAGCTGCTGTGGATGTTTCCTTAAGTGTCTCATTCAGAAGATGATGAGGCTTGAGTGCTTCTCCTAATGCAGTCACAATTCCGAGTTACTGGTGTGCTCTTAACTAATAAACTTGCAATTTCAGACCAGAATAGAAAGCTCCGTAATCATGTAAAATTGCTTTCTGATGGGTGAAAATGCATGAGCCTGAGGTTGAGATTTACTTCCCTTCCCCCTTCTCCTTGTTTCTTAAGGCAGTGAGAAGAAGGCTTCTAGAAGCTGGAGATTTTTCCTTATGGGACTGTGTGGAGGGGACTGGGAGGCAGGGACATCCTCCCCTTGCTGTAGCGATGGCTCTTTTTGAAGCACTGGCTGTTCTGGCACTGGTTATCGTTGCAAAATGTGATTATAGGGCAGACGGGAAGGGGATGTCTCTGAGACACTGTGAAAGTTTCCCCACTCTGGGCATCATCCAGAGGGTCATTAAGGCTTTCCCAGTGGTGCCAAGTTCCCCATTCCCTGGGAAGAAGGAGGGTCAGCATCCCGAGGAGAGGTGCGCGAAACAAAACACAAACAATAGAGGTGCCTCCCCTCGCTAGGGGAGGAGCGGGCTGGGAAACAGAGGTTCCTGCAGCAAGCCTGGTGCCCCCCATCTTTTCATCTGCATTGTCTGAAGTATCTGTGCTTCACCAGGGGTTACGTGAGCTCCGGAGAGCGCTGGGAGAGCTGTCAGAGATGCTCCTTGGGGTAATGCCAGACCTTGGATTGAGAGCAGGCAAAGAGGTCTCCTGATGGATTCCAGTTCCTCCAGCTCTGTCCTTCCCCCTGCAGTGCTGGTCCAGCTCTGGGTGCTCAGCACAGGACACACAGGGACCTGCTGGAGAGGGGCAGAGGAGCACAGAAATGATGCGAGGCTGGACCAGCTCTGCTGGGAGGACAGGCTGAGAGAGCTGGGGGGTTCAGCTGGAGAAGAGAAGCTCCGGGGAGACCTTAGTGCGGCCTTTCCGGACTTAAAAGGGGCCGATAAGAAAGATGGGGACAGACTTTTGAGCAGGGCCTGTTGTGATAGGACAAGGGGTGATGGTTTTAAACTAAAGGAGGGAGATTCAGGCTGGACATGAGGAAGAAATTGTTGTCCCTGAGGGTGGTGAGAGCCTGGCCCAGGTTGGGCAGAGAGGTGGTGGCTGAACCATCCCTGGAGACATCCCAGGCCAGGCTGGACGGGGCTCTGAGCAACCTGAGCTGCTGAAGATGTCCCTGTCATGGCAGGGGGGGCACTGGGGGGGCTGGGAAGGTCCCTCCAACCCAAACTGTTCTATGGTCCTAAGGGGGGTTTTATGATGCAGAGAAATGACTCGGTGGGACACCTGGCCTTAAAGGCGTGGGCTGCAGTGCCGTGTTGAACGGGGCTCAGTAGGTGACAAAATGCAAAGTGTTAACTGGTCTACGTGCAGAAAAGGCCGCCTCTCACTGCCAGGGCAAGGAACATCTCCCTCCAGGTCTTCCTGGGCTCAGCAAGAGAAGCCGACGCGAGGCGCTGCAGGGAGCACGTCCCAGTGTGGCGCTGCGAGACGCCGAGCCCTCTCTGAGCAGATGTGCGGGGCCGGGATGGCGGTGGGGTCACGTCCCCCCGGTTACACACGTGCGGAGCGGGAGGCCCTCCCTGCACTCCAGCGGGGTTATCCTGGTGTCAACCCGGGTGACCGTGGAGCGGGGTCAGCACGTTCCCTTGGCTGGAGCCTTGCCTGGCCGAGGTCGGGTTTCCAGGGGCAGGAAGAACAACGTCCCCAGAGACACCCGATGCGCTGTGCGTGCAGTGGCGGCTGGCGGATGGATGGCTTCGTACTGACGTGGCTGGATCAGCGTTTCTCTGTCTATAAAACACAACCCTTAGATGCAAATCGTGTAATATAGGCACAAGGCTGCGAGGGAGGATGCCCAGCAGTTACAATTGACATGCTTCAGCAGTTATAATTCACATTTACAACTCCAAAGTTGAATTTTCCCTCCCTTAATTGGGGATTTCTGTGTTTGTTCTGAATTCTCTCTCTTTTTTTTTTTTTTTTTTTTTTTTTTTTTTTTTTTTTTTTTTTTTTTTTTTTTTTTTTTTTTTTTCTTTTTTTGCTTGCTTACCTTATTTATTT
>VWYH01005798.1:63585-99327 GCA_013399365.1 Pampusana beccarii
CCCTGAGGGTGGTGAGAGCCTGGCCCAGGTTGGGCAGAGAGGTGGTGGCTGAACCATCCCTGGAGACATCCCAGGCCAGGCTGGACGGGGCTCTGAGCAACCTGAGCTGGTGAAGATGTCCCTGTCATGGCAGGGGGGGCCCTGGGGGAGGTGGGAAGGTCCCTTCAACCCAAACTATTCTGTGATTCTGTGATTCATTGATCCATTCCACAACAGAGCGAGTTAAAAACCATTAAGCCTGGAGATCTCTGATCTGTGGGAAACCACAGGCAGGTCCAAGGCTGAGACGACGAGGTGCTGGATTAAGGTCAGGGCCTGCTGGGAGGGAGCACATCTTTCCCATCACAGCCTCTGGGATGCTTGGGAGAGTTGAAGAGGACATAGAAGCTGTGGGATGACGTGGTGGTCTGAGGGCAGAGGTCTTGGACAAGGGGAAGGTCTCCAGCAACTACAGCTCCATCCACACTCCTGTTTCTGCCTCTCTTCCTCTTGCTGTGTTTGGGATGGAAAAGAAAGCTGGAGTACAAGACGACCCTTTGAGAACCCTGCCAAGGGGAGGGTCTGGGCCAGGACGCAGGGTCAATCCCATAGCAATGATGTCCTGCATGGGAAGGGGTTTGGGTCTCAGAGGGGGCTCCTTGGGTCTCTGAGCCAAATGACAGAGCCCAGCCTCACCTGTCTGGGACACAGCGAGTCGTCTCCGCAAGCACTGAGCTGCTTCGAGCCTTATAGCAGTTAAAGAGCAAATAATGGGATTAAATAGACACAAACAAGGACAGAGATCAGAATTCAAGACTCCCTGGTGCTTCTGGCCTGACAGAGAGTTGCAACAAAACCTTTTCTCAGCCAGCTCTGAAAGGGAAACCCACACAAGCTCCCTTTGCTATTCAGCCCAAACACAGGGCTGCTACTCATTCCAGCCCTCTGAATGTTTTCTGAGCTCCCGGGTTCATCGGCCTGTGCCAAGAGCACAAACACTGAGGCCACTGGTTGTAGGTGGGCAGGAAACATCAGTGGCGGAACAAAGTGTTTTCCAGAGCAGAGTAATCGGGACACATCCCAACCCTCTCATCCCTTTTACTTTTTACTGCAGCAAATGGGGAAAAATGGATGAGAGGGCATCCTGGAGCCTGCTCAGCTTCCTCCTGTAACCTCTCTTTGGGCTTTGGCTCAGTTCACAGGTCAAAGCCTTGTTCAGTTCTAGCAAGAGCAGGGACAGCACATAAAGCTTTTATCTGAGCCATAGGACACGGGCTGGGGGCTCAGCTCAAGTGGATTCAGAGCCCAACCGTTGGTTTGGAAATCACCCACTGCAACATGCGCTGTCTCCATCTGCCAGGGACCGTGGCTGCTTTGGAGGTGCACATGGGACTGGGATCCTCTATCTGGGGTGCACAGCTTAGCTGTGCCTCAGTTTCCTCTCTGTCTTATTGCTCTCTCACTAAGGTGCTGCGTATTTCATTAATTGATCCAGTGGAGGAAACCCTAAAATTAGGTTCTTTCCCACCCTGTGGTGCAGCTGGTGCCCTGATCCAAACCCTGGTCCAGAGAGATGCTGAGTGCTGGGGAGCTCAGTGCACCCAGGACACCCTGCGCAATCATCCATTCCTTATGTGCACCAAGAATAACGCACCCCAGGCTGCTTCTCTGTGCCAGATTGCGACCAACAGTCAAATTCAGGCCAGACATGAGGAAGNACTGGGTTTGGTTATTCAGCTTCATCTCAAGTGTCTTCCATCTCAGGCTGGCTCACCTAATTAATTGGCACCTATGAGAATACGAGGCACAAAAATCCCTCCAAGCCCTTTCAGATCTAAATTCACAGGCTAACCAAGGACAGATTCTGGATACTAAATATTAATACTTATTAAGTAATATTTATCCTTATTCTCTTCCATTCCACTCCTCCCTTTGTGCTGCTTCTCTTTCACTAACTTAAGATGAGGCCACCTCATCGGCATCACCTGGAACCTTCCTGTAACTCTTTGCTTTGCAGCTTACCTGGAATAATTTGATATCTCTATTTCAAGGCACCTGATACACTTTAGTAGCAGAAATTGAGATGCTGTCCCCGTTGGTTTCTGTCTAGGGGGAGGAATGTGTAGTCTGGAGGATGCGTAGCAGGAACAAGCTCTGAGGTGGCTCAACCAAAATCACGTGTTCTCTGTGGGGACCATGACTACTGTATTTTCCAAGCCAGGATGGCCACCTTGCAGGTTCAGCTTATGGCTGACACCATAGGGTTGTAGAAGATCGTGCATGGCTGAGGATAGTCCCTCTTTCATGTGTGCCTCATGCCATTGAATGGTGGCTGTAGAAGACCAGCACCCAAAAGGCACCAAGGGACACCTGACAGACCCAGCACCAGGCTGGTGCAGCCATGGCTTCCCATGGCTCTGGTCCCCCGAGGAGATGAATTTTTGTGATATGAGAGTGTTTCCAGGTAATGCGTTGTGATTCTCTGGTTCTGAGAACTGCCTGAGGTTCTCACTGAGTGCTGGTGGTGCAGTGGCACTGATGGAGGCAGAGTTGGCTTGGCCTCCAGCTCTGAGAACACCTCAGAGGTGCTTTGGGGTTTGTGTGGCACGGTATGCCTGTGTGTTCACGTGCTGTGTAATGCCCACAGGTAGGGTCCAGAGCTCTCAGGAGGAGTTATAACTATGTACATGGGGCCCATTGTATGATAAAGAGGGGGATGTAGAGCCAAGGTGGACAATTTCGGGCTGGACACGAGGAAGAAATTGTTGTCCCTGAGGGTGGTGAGAGCCTGGCCCAGGTTGGGCAGAGAGGTGGTGGCTGAACCATCCCTGGAGACATCCCAGGCCAGGCTGGACGGGGCTCTGAGCAACCTGAGCTGGTGAAGATGTCCCTGTCATGGCAGGGGGGGCCCTGGGGGAGGTGGGAAGGTCCCTTCAACCCAAACTATTCTGTGATTCTGTGATTCATTGATCCATTCCACAACAGAGCGAGTTAAAAACCATTAAGCCTGGAGATCTCTGATCTGTGGGAAACCACAGGCAGGTCCAAGGCTGAGACGACGAGGTGCTGGATTAAGGTCAGGGCCTGCTGGGAGGGAGCACATCTTTCCCATCACAGCCTCTGGGATGCTTGGGAGAGTTGAAGAGGACATAGAAGCTGTGGGATGACGTGGTGGTCTGAGGGCAGAGGTCTTGGACAAGGGGAAGGTCTCCAGCAACTACAGCTCCATCCACACTCCTGTTTCTGCCTCTCTTCCTCTTGCTGTGTTTGGGATGGAAAAGAAAGCTGGAGTACAAGATGACTCTCTGAGAACCCTGCCAAGGTGAGGGTCTGGGCCAGGACGCAGGGTCAATCCCATAGCAATGACGTCCTGCATGGGAAGGGGTTTGGGTCTCAGAGGGGGCTCCTTGGGTCTCTGAGCCAAATGACAGAGCCCAGCCTCACCTGTCTGGGACACAGCGAGTCGTCTCCGCAAGCACTGAGCTGCTTCAAGCCTTATAGCAGTTAAAGAGCAAATAATGGGATTAAATAGACACAAACAAGGACAGAGATCAGAATTCAAGACTCCCTGGTGCTTCTGGCCTGACAGAGAGTTGCAACAAAACCTTTTCTCAGCCAGCTCTGAAAGGGAAACCCACACAAGCTCCCTTTGCTATTCAGCCCAAACACAGGGCTGCTACTCATTCCAGCCCTCTGAATGTTTTCTGAGCTCCCGGGTTCATCGGCCTGTGCCAAGAGCACAAACACTGAGGCCACTGGTTGTAGGTGGGCAGGAAACATCAGTGGCGGAACAAAGTGTTTTCCAGAGCAGAGTAATCGGGACACATCCCAACCCTCTCATCCCTTTTACTTTTTACTGCAGCAAATGGGGAAAAATGGATGAGAGGGCATCCTGGAGCCTGCTCAGCTTCCTCCTGTAACCTCTCTTTGGGCTTTGGCTCAGTTCACAGGTCAAAGCCTTGTTCAGTTCTAGCAAGAGCAGGGACAGCACATAAAGCTTTTATCTGAGCCATAGGACACGGGCTGGGGGCTCAGCTCAAGTGGATTCAGAGCCCAACCGTTGGTTTGGAAACTACTCACTGCAACATGCGCTGTCTCCATCTGCCAGGGACCGTGGCTGCTTTGGAGGTGCACATGGGACTGGGATCCTCTATCTGGGGTGCACAGCTTAGCTGTGCCTCAGTTTCCTCTCTGTCTTATTGCTCTCTCACTAAGGTGCTGCGTATTTCATTAATTGATCCAGTGGAGGAAACCCTAAAATTAGGTTCTTTCCCACCCTGTGGTGCAGCTGGTGCCCTGATCCAAACCCTGGTCCAGAGAGATGCTGAGTGCTGGGGAGCTCAGTGCACCCAGGACACCCTGCGCAATCATCCATTCCTTATGTGCACCAAGAATAACGCACCCCAGGCTGCTTCTCTGTGCCAGATTGCGACCAACAGTCAAATTCAGGCCAGACATGAGGAAGAAATTTATACTGAGAGTGGTGAGAGCCTGGCCCAGGTTGGGCAGAGAGGTGGCGGCTGAACCATCCCTGGAGACATCCCAGGCCAGGCTGGACGGGGCTCTGAGCAACCTGAGCTGGTGAAGATGTCCCTGTCATGGCAGGGGGGGCACTGGGGGAGCTGGGAAGGTCCCTTCAACCCAAACTATTCCATGATTCTATGATCAGCTCAGCGAAGCACGAGGACCAGGAGGTAGACGTTAGCTGGTGTGGTGTGGATGCAGGATGCAGCAACCCCAAGGGTCTGGAAGGACGGCAAAGGCTCAGCAGCAATGTGCTGATGTGCTCCAAAACCACATGAAGTTTTCATATCGCCTCCATGCCTTGGGGACATTGTGCCGCCCAGGTTCCCTGCAGGGATGAAGCCAGGTGATGATGTCCCCTGTGACATCTGGGGCCATAAGAGATGAAAGAAAGGGATTTTAGGCATTGCCTGCATTTTATTGGCTGCTCAAAAGGAGATGATTTTTGCCCTTCTCCATGTTTTTTTTGCAACTTTCAGGAAGTCCTGGATGCACCCCCAGAAAACCTCCTTGGATGCTTTGGTTTTTAGCCCAAAGAATATCAACAAGAGAAAGAGCTTGTTGTTATGGCTAGGTCAAGGAGAAAGCATCAAGTTGCAATCCATGCTCCTCTTCTCGCTTGTCCATGCGGTCTCTGTGCTTTCCCTTCTGTTACAAAACTGAGGTTACAACACTCGTTTTACGTTCCTCAAAGCCTGGGATGTTCTCAGAGGTGTGTTTACATGGTATCATCCAAAGCAGTGTTTCTCCCAGCCCTGTGGCTTTTGCTCTGTTTTCTACTACAAAGCAAGCTCCTTCTAGCCCAAATTCACCACTTTAGCATCTTCCCTTCTCCACTGCCCTGGCTCATCCCAAGGAAATTCCCTCAGAAAACCCCTCCTGCCCTCTGAATGTGTTTCTGTTTGATCTGCTGCCTCTTCTAGGCATCACCACCTTACAGCACTGCTTATTAAGATGGTTAATTGGTGCCGGTGCTGCTTATATGTGATTTAAAATCCCGTCTTATCTAACAACACAAGGATTCAAATTTCTAGCTTGTGAGCATGGATCGTGCTAGAGGTGCTGGCTATGCCAGGAAATTCTTTGCATTGTCTTGGGCAATTTGTTGCTCTGTGCCCCCTTGCTGGAATGGGCTCTGACACAGCTTTTGTTTCTTGCAGCTGCAGGAGAACAGAGCTGTCATCGTTCCTTTCCTTCGTGGGTGAAGCTTGTTATTTCGCAAGGGAAGCTGGCGTTTCCAGAAACCTGCTGAATTGGCACCCTGGATCCCGATGCCCTCTCAGCCCAGAGCTGGCACAGCCCAGACTTCTCATCATCCAATTGTTTTGTGTTCTCTGTGGGGTGGACGCACCTCTGGACTCACAGAGACACATGGACAGTGGTTCAGTTGCCTAAATACACATTTTCAGCACTGGTTTAGATACCCAGGGTCTCCTGCCTGGCACATCCCTACATCTTCTGGTTCAGTGGCCACATCTCCATCCTTGCAGAGCCTGTGCCATGTCCCCAAGAGGATGAAATTGTTGCCCCCGAGGGTGGTGAGAGCCTGGCCCAGGTTGGGCAGAGAGGTGGTGGCTGAACCATCCCTGGAGACATCCCAGGCCAGGCTGGACAGGGCTCTGAGCAACCTGAGCTGCTGAAGATGTCCCTGTCATGGCAGGGGGGGCACTGGGGGAGCTGGGAAGGTCCCTTCAACCCAAACTGTTCTGTGATTCACAAACTTTGGTAACCTGTGTAATCCCAGGAGATGCCAACACCTGAATGCATTTTTGGCTTGCTGTGCTGCAACAAGTGGCAACAGAAGGTATGTCAGGTAATGTTCTCCCTATGGGATGTGTTCCTGTATGATGTGTTGCTGGAGTCAGTGGCTGTAAACATCCCACAGCTGCATGTAAGATGGAAACAGCACAGAAAGGAGGTGCTGCTTCCTGTCCCAAAGCCTCTTTTCGCCCGCTGGCGGAGCTTGGTGTTGGTAACATCTCTGTTAGTTTTGCTGGACCAGAATAGAGATTTGGGACCTGCTGTGGTAAAGACATGATCCCACAGAAGGGCTTTGGACAGTGATGGAGGAGAAAGGTGAGCACTCCTGGGTGCTCTTGTAGTGTGTGCATGCACAGAGGGTAGCAATAAATGCAAATTTAGTTAAAAGCTCCCAGTGACAGAGGTGGGGGAGGTTTGTTTCATTCCAGTTCCCTTTGGCAGCCAGAGTAAACTTGCGTTGTCAGGGATAACAAATGTTGCTAAGCAACTTGTGATCCCAAATCAGCTTCATCAGCCCAGCCCCGTGGGGAGGGAAAGACAAAAGGGATCTGAGCAGGGGAGATGGGCAAACACCACCTGGTAGGGGGATGGAAGAGAGAAACAGCCGTGGTCGCCATGGGGACAAACCCATCCCTGTGTCCCCATCGGGGGAGCGAGGGCAGAGCCAGGACTGGCCGTGCTGGTGATTGTCCCCAGGACAGTGTCACGGACAAGTGCAGGTCTGGCCGGTCCCAGGCGCTCTCCTGCCGTGGGCAGTGCTGGCCCCTGTCCTCCTCGCTGCCTCAAGCTCCGCTGTTATCACCCCTGGCTTGTGAGCCACCACGAACGTGGCCTTGGCTTGGGCAGAGAGACAGACAGACAGACACTGCCGGAGCCACAGCAACCTCAGCGCAGAGCTAGCCAATATCCAGAGGGTTTTTCCCCAAGAAGAAGGACACAGGAATTGACCTCTCTTGCTTTTCCGTTCCCCTGGCAGAAGCCACCTGTTCTTGCTGCTTTAAGCTCGCACTGATGCTCACCAGAGCTCGGGTAGCAGGGGGAGCACCGTGGGGTCACACACGTGTCCCTGGGCACCCCTGTGTGAGCCCAAGCACTATCCTGCCCTCCCCTGCGCTGTCAGTAGCTCTTCCAGCTCCTTGCTTATCTTCTTGAGATCTTGCTTTATGCCCATCTCGTTGCAACAGGCACCTAAACTATGTTTGTTGACTCCTCATGCAGGTTACGGGGGCAGGACAGTTCAAGCCTCTCCATGCCCATCTCCATCAGAGGCTCGTTCCCTGCTGCTGAGTCCCTTTCTCTGTGCCTTTCCTGCTCAGGTCGACGAACTCTTGAGCGACGCCGTCTCCAGCACGGGTGAGGTGTCAGGAACTCTCACGTAGGAATTAAGAACACAGGGGACGTGTCACAATAGCGCTGCGCCATGGATACGGTGTCCAACATCCCAGAGGAGCTGGAGCTGGGAAAGGTCCAGGGAAGGGCAGCAAGGAGGGCAAAGCATCGGAGCGATACTCCCGCGAGGAATAGCTAGGTAAGTACTTCTGGGGTTTGAAGACGTGACCGTGGGAGGACATACGGGCGGTTTAGAAACTCATGGGTGGTCTGGAGAGTGTGAGCAAGGTCTAGCTGGTCTCTGTCTCATACAGCTCAGCAACTAGGGGTCATCAAACGCAGCTTCAATCTCAGGAAATCCCAGAGCAGATTCCTTCACCTTGCTTGTTTGATCGTGTTTCAGTTACTTGTTAGCTATTAGAGTAAGATGGTCAACGGGCATCCCCTACAACATTCACTGGGTGTGGAAATGCACTCCCCAGCGGCAAATGTAGCTTTGATGCTGCCCTCAAGGATGGCTGGAGAGGACTCGGTTGTCATTGCATGCACTGCCATAAGTCATTCCTCCTCAGTCGCATCCCCCAGTATGAATTTGGAGCAGCACTCGGCGAGTTCAGAGTCTCTTCTTGCCCTCTGAAATGACTCACAGCTGATGAGACTGGCGAGGGAAAGATCAAACCGGGTTTTGCAACAGGACTGGATCCTGCGCAACACAAGAAATCTGAGTTACTTGTCACGCATTGGGTTGCTGGCTTCCTTTTCGCCTTCCGGTTTGGTTCCAGTTCTCCTTTGCTTGAACAGAAGCAACATGTGTTTGGTATTTAGTGTCACCGCAGGATATTTTGTTTAAAGACATGTACACTTGTTTTCCTGGTTGGTTTGGTACAGCTTCGGTTTTGGTCACAAGCCAGCAGTTCTGAAACTGCATCCCACTGGGGCAACCTTCAGTGTCCTGGGGAACAACGTGCGTTGTGGGGGGAGCTTTTAAGTGGGCACAGCGACCACAGGTACGGTTTCATGGGCTGCCCAAGATGCCCACGCAGACCCCAGGGGGAGAAATGTTGTTTTCAGTGGTTTAATGTTTCATTTGGCTGCTGCCTTGAGGAAGTGAAGGACGTGAGCTCTTGTCCTTGAGTAGCTGCGTTGTGCTTTCCACCCCAGCAAACTCTCCCTTGGGTGTCCGTGCTCACCTCATTTGACACAGCACTGTATAGATATAGATGGGTTGGACTCTGTAGAGAACAGAGAAGAAAATATGTTGGAGGATCAGGATACTCCATTAAAAAAAAACCAAAACAACAACAAACAAATAGAAAGAAAGGGCACCCAAACAAAACTTCTGTTTTTTCCCCTACAAATAGTATTTGATCTCTGCATGGTCTCTTTTTGATGATGGTGCTATATGGGCTGACTATATGGGCTGACTGCTATAGGGGCAGCTGCGCTGCGATCGGGAGGAACTCATGTGTTGGTTGCGAGCACCTCTATTTCTATGGTCTCCTTTACGTTTTTAATGCACAGCTGGTGAAGTCTTGCACTGTGAGTCTGCACAATGCTGCTGGAAATGACTGGCGGGGGAGCAAGACTTTCCACAATGGTTTCTTTGTGCGCCTGAGTTAACCTCTCACTAAAGAGGAGTAAGCAATGGGTGTTCATGTAGATGGGGAGTCTCTGTGAGAGGAGTGGTGGCCACTAGAGGGTGGCCATGTCTTAGCTGGCGCTGACCCTGGGGACAGTGTCTTCCTTCCTGGGGCAGCTCTTTGGGTTGGGAACCTCATCAGGGTAAAATTACATCTTGTTTTGGGTACGTGGCCTGCCCAGGTACAATATTTCTGATCTGAATGAGGTTTTGTACACTCTGGCTGATGGACGGGCAAGTAATTTTCACATCGTGTGTCAGGGAAGAAGCAGAGGTGTTTGAACGTCTGGGAATCATATGAGCTGCGAAGAACATGGAATCGTAGATTATTTTGGGTTAGAAGGGACCTTCAGATCTCACCCAGTGCCTCCCCTGCCATGACAGGGACATCTTCAGCAGCTCAGGTTGCTCAGAGCCCCGTCCAGCCTGGCCTGGGATGTCTCCAGGGATGGTTCAGCCACCACCTCTCTGCCCAACCTGGGCCAGGCTCTCACCACCCTCAGGGACAACAATTTCTTCCTCATGTCCAGCCTGAATCTCCCTCCTTTAGTTTAAATCCATCACCTCTCGTCCTATCCTAACACGCCCTTCTAAAATGTGTGTCCCCATCCTCCTTATAGGCTCATTTTAAGTACTGAAGGAAGAAAAAGGTATGAGTTGTGTCATTGTCCAGGCAGAGCCATGAGTAACACGGCTACTCACAATAAGTCTCCTTATCCTCTCAAGTCAGGGCTGCCCGTGCAACACTTCCATCGGCTCAGAACTACAATGTCGATTTTCTAAGCTACATTTTTTTTTTTTAAATTTGCTTGCACCACGACATGACTTCACACCCAAGCCAACATAAACATTGTTTTCTGGGTTATTTCTTGAAACCCACGATAGTGTCGGAGGACATAATCAGTCCTCCACCCCTCACTATATTGCAGGCATCGGTGGTAGGACTTGTACTGCTACCTGTGAATACATTGCATAACCTGAAGGACAAAGCTCCTCGGCTGGAAGTGGCCCCAGGCTAAGGCATGGTATGGACTCTTGCTGAAAAGGGACAAAATAAACTCTCTCCTCAGTGCCTGGCTCTCTGCAGCTCACCCCAGGCCATCCCACCAGCCATGGTCACCTTCCAGTGTCCCCTTCTCCTCCCCTGCTCTCTTGCTGCAGGATATCTCATGATAAAGCTGATTTCCTCGTTCATCCTTCCCCCTGTTTTGGCTCCGAACAGGAGCTCTCTGTTCTATTCCAAGATGACTTTGGCAAAAAAGCACATTTCTTCCTTTAGCAGCCGTGTTCCTGCCCCAGACCTGTCTCCCCATCCTCTTTGCTCCATCACCTGATGCTCCCTTCTGCTTTGGCTTCGCTTACCCTTCCACCAGCTGCTGGTTCTCCTCCTCACAGCCCAAACACGTTTTAATCTTTCCCATCTGAAACAACTCTCCCTTGGCTCTGATTTCCCCTCCAGCTTGATCCGATTGCCACTTCTGTGCACGCACTATGCCAAGACCCAGCTCATGTATCTGTTGAAACCTTGGCCTGTGTCTGACAAGACCTCACGGGTTTTGGGTTGTGCCCAGCATAGCGAATTTATTCCTCCTGTGCTGCCTTGGTGTCTTTTCTTGAAGGTTGAGGACACCACTGTTTCTGATGATACAGTGGATTTGTCCCCTCCTGCTTGCATGCATGTCATCCCAAGCCCTGGAAAGTGTGCTCTGCCAAAATCCCGCTGATGCTTTCTGTGCCGTGTCTGCACAGCTATGGGTCTCATCCACGGCCCTTGGCAGCTGGAACCTTCATCACCACGTGGATGTTCTGTTACTGACAACTGCCTTTCTGTGCTGAATGGTTGAGCCTTGCTTCTGCACTGCCTAATTGAGCATAGGTGGGGAGAAATTCTTTAAAACGTCCTTGCTCTCCTACAAAACACCACAGTGCTGTGATGGCTACAAAATTGAAGGTTTGGGATGACCCAGCATTGTCTCTTTTTCTTCTTTGTACTTGCTTTCATCCATGTGGTGTCTACGGATTGTCTCTGACCATATATGTTGGAGTCCTGGGTTTATGGAGTTTTAAATGAACAGGAATTGGAAAGAATTATGAAGTGTTTCCAATTTAAGCATCTCTTTTGCTGGAGTTGTGATATCAACAGAAATGAGCCTGGCTCCCTGGGGTGCCCCAGGCAGCCAAAGCTGTGGGATACTGCCTGGAAAGGACACGTAGGTGCTGGGGAAACAGATGGATGCTTGCACGGCAGGCAGGCTGTTATTGCCAGCCAACACCAGCTGGTCCCAAACAGGATCTGCTGGTGATTTTGTAGCTCGGTTTGAGCCTCTTAAAGGCTTAGCTGTGTTCTCAGGAAGGGCTGTCGGTGTTTGTACACCCCTGAACACATTGCGGTTCTGTGCTCTGATCACCTCTTTAGGTGCTCTGATAATAACAAAGAGCAGGGAGAAGGGTGAAATAGTTGAAGTTCTGCAAGTTTGTGATTTCTGTGATCAGGGGCAGAAAATACTTGATAAAGTCCTCCTAAATTTCCCACCTTCCCAGGCTTTGGATTGGGATCAACACGCTCAGCAACGCTGCCCGGGGGCCTCTTGCCTTGGCTGTTAGAGGTTCCTCATGTGTTGGTGTTTGTAAAATGAGCCTTTCCCTCTGGGGCTGGTTCCTCCCTCTGCTGACTTTGCAGACAGCAGGCAGACGTGAATGTTTGCCCAGCGAAGCACGAGTGAGACCTGCTGTGCTCTGAGCGGGGAAGACATTGCTCCCTCAGCAATGTGGGTGCTGGAGATGGGTCACCCAGCATCTGTGGTAACGTAGAAACAGGATGAGGAGAGGTTGACGGAGGACACCGCTGCTCAGAGATCACTGTCATGTCAGCCGTCCTCTGGGTTTTCATTCAGGCAAGTCACCCTGGAGAAACGCAAATCTCCTCTGCTAGTGTTCTCTCCTCCAGTATCCCTGGAGCCTAATACAAAAATATTGGCATCTCTCTCCGCTTTCAAAAAATGCAGCCCTCCAAGGCCATTTACAAACACTGTGTGCTGACTCCTGTCTCCTCAGTGAAGCAAGAATCACAGAATTGTTTGGGTTGGAGGGACCTTCCCAGCTCCCCCAGTGCCCCCCCTGCCATGACAGGGACATCTTCACCAGCTCAGGTTGCTCAGAGCCCCGTCCAGCCTGGCCTGGGATGTCTCCAGGGATGGTTCAGCCACCACCTCTCTGCCCAACCTGGGCCAGGCTCTCACCACCCTCAGGGACAACAATTTCTTCCTCATGTCCAGCCTGAATCTCCCTCCTTTAGTTTAAAACCATTACCCCTTGTCCTATCGCAACAGGCCCTGCTGAACAGTCTGTCCCCATCTTTTTTATCAGTCCTTTTTAAGTACTGAAAGGCCAAGAAACGTGTTACTAGAGTTGTTAGAGCTGCTTTGGCCTGATGGGCTTCCATGTTCATGTATTTGGCAAATCCTTTGTCTTGAGCCCGTATGGGATCCACACACCTTCATGGGAAGGGGCCTCAGCTGCTCGCTGTCTCTTTTAGGGATCATCTGAAAGATGGTTCCCTGTCCTCAAAAGGCAGGTGAACACAAAGCGAAGCTGGAAAAGACTCAGGACACTAAGATGCTCAAAACTCTGTGGTCACTGCCACATCATCGAGTAGATGAGGACTCATCAGGCTGGAAGGGAGGCATTTGAGAAAGGTCATGACAGAGGACGGTAAATCACTGAGTGGTATGGGAATGGGTGGACAGGGAGAGTGTGTTCACCATCACTACCTGTACAAGAATTACAGGAAACCAGAAATTGCAAGTCCAAAACAAACAAGAGGAGGTGATTCTTCTCCCAATGTATAATTAAGCTGTGGAACTCCTTGCAACAGGATGTTGTGGATGTTGAAAGCTGATGGGAGTTCATAAAGCAAATGGATAAATTCATGGAAGAAAAATCCACTGTGGGTAATTAAGTATGAAAACAATCTATACGGCAGTACCAGTAAAACATAAATACGCACTCCCTTCCCGGGGCCCATCCCCAGTTGTGTGCAGGCCATCTCCTCTCTGTCAACCGTACAGTCAGGCAGAGACGCAGTTATGGGAGCTGATCCACCTAAAAATAGGCAGATAACAACAACAACAGCAAGTGTGGTTGTTCTGAAAGCTGTGCTGGTTGCCACTGAGAGGAAAGGCAGTAGTAGTGTGAGGTGATGGGTGGGGAAGGATGAAGAAGGCAGCAACACCTTCAGCAGGTTTTTCTGCAAAGACTTGGTGTCGTGAAGCCACACGCTCAAAAACACGTTGGTGTTTGCACAATGCCATTAGCAAGCTCCTGGTTTTTAAGGCAGGTTGTTGTGATCTTTGGCTTCAAGTGTCTTCAACAGGACTCGTGCTTTGGTCAAGAAGACTGGGGACTTGAGGCAGGTTTTCCGTTTCCTTGTAAAACCGGCTTCTCAGTGGGGAATTGTCGGGCATCAGAACAGGCTGTCCAGGGAAGTGGTGGAGTCACCGTCTCCGGAGGGTTTAACAGATTTGTAGATGAGGTTCTTAGGCACACGGTTTAGTGCCAGAGGTTATGGCTGGACTCAATGATCCTGAGGGTCTCTTCCAACTGAAATGATTCTATGACTACAGGGGTATCAGCAGGGATGGGAACTGCCACCCTACTTTAAGGATGTGACCAGAGCGAGCTGGGCCATGAGCTGCTGTCTGTGGTCCATGCTAGTCCAGCTCAACTTGGTGACCTTTAAAGGCTTAGCATTTTCCCTTCAGCTACCAGTGGGTGACCTATTGAGGCAAAAGAAGAGGCACCTATGCCTGGGAAGATCCAGGCTGTTGAGTCTCCCCATGCAGAGCCTGGGTCTCATCTCGTTTCCCACAGACCACAAGGGAATAGGGAAGTCACGAAGCTGGCACTCGCTGTTTTGACGGCTGATAAGTCTCTTCTTTGCTGCAGCTGCAAATTAACAGCAGCTTCCCTGTCTGGCTTCCCTCCACGGGGCCGAGGAGGACATTTGGTGTCAGAGATAGATTGGGACAAGCCAAAGGTGTTCACTGGTGGCTGGCAACTCCAGTTGTGTTGAGAGCCAGATGTGAGAGATGACTTTGTCCACAAGGTAAAATAAAAAGCTGGTTAGATGTCCTTGTAGCAGCTCTTGCTAATTTGCAGCTGGGAGGTCTGACAGCTGGAGGTGAGGGTACAAAGGACAGGCTGAAATTTGGAGGGGAAGAATAATTTTTGTTAGTTGTTGGTGTCCACCCTCTAGGCAGCGTCATCCCATTGTGGGCAGTGACTTTCTGTGCTGCCTTTGAACATCATCAGGAAGCCACAACTGATCAGCACTGAAGGTGTTTCTTACATCTAGAGGCCAGTGCCAAGTGCTCCACTGGGACATAGAATCACAGAATGGTTTGTGTTGAAGGGACCTTCCCAGCCCCCCCAGTGCCCCCCCTGCCATGACAGGGACATCTTCACCAGCTCAGGTTGCTCAGAGCCCCGTCCAGCCTGGCCTGGGATGTCTCCAGGGATGGTTCAGCCACCACCTCTCTGCCCAACCTGGGCCAGGCTCTCACCACCCTCAGGGACAACAATTTCTTCCTCATGTCCAGCCTGAATCTCCCTCCTTTAGTTTAAAACCATCACCCCTTGTCCTATCACAACAGGCCCTGCTCAAAAGTCTGTCCCCATCTTTCTTATCGGCCCCTTTTAAGTCCGGAAAGGCCGCACTAAGGTCTCCCTGGAGCTTCTCTTCTCCAGCTGAACACCCCAGCTCTCTCAGCCTGTCCTCCCAGCAGAGCTGGTCCAGCCTCGGATCATTTCTGTGCTTCTCTGCCCCCCTCCAGCAGCTCCATGACACACCAGCTTCAGATCTGTGGAGATCCTGTCCCTCGGCCTGACAAAGAAACACTTAGATTCCCAAGAGCTAAAAGGAAACTTTTCTCCTCAAAACTCTAAGACCTCTCTTCCGCTGCTCAGATCAGAAACCCCTGCAAGTTTCCAACCCATTAAGCTTTGGGGCAGGCCTAGCGTGGGAGCTGCTCGCTGCAAATGCAGCATCAATTAGCCTGTTACGAGCTAAAGGACATTATTTGGATTCAGAGGCATGAAGTTCGTAGGCCGCATACTGAGCTGTCTAATAACAGGAATTTGGAATAGCTGTAGACTGAAACAAACAGTGTTGCATGTAATTTATTTTAAAGTTGAGACATCAGGAGCCTTTGTAGGAAAAAGACTGACCTAGTGTGCAGAACTGTGGGTTTTTATGTGCCCAAGGGCAAGTTTCACCAGGTAGCACAGAATACTCTTATACTTGAGACTTTTCTGCTTTATCAGGAGAGGGACACCATGAATAGAGGACTCAGGAGTCCAGGATCCAGCAATCAGGGTCATAACTTGGCTTCTCTTCTCTTGAGCAGGTATAACATGTCCTGCCAGGTTGCACTAAGGAGGATGATTTAATACATTTGTTTATAATGGGTTAAACCATCCATTTGAGTTCACCTCATTTTAGATGTGCTGCTTGGGCAATGCTGAGGCAGGACATCTTGGTCTGAACGTTTGAAAAATTCCCACTTCCTCTGCTGCGGCCACATTTTCTTACGAGGTATCAAAACAAGTAGCCAGATTGCCAACAGAGGTCTGTGTAGGATGGGAAGGACTCTGATGTGCTCTGAAAATGTGGTCCAAAGGCTGTCGTGGTTTGCCGTTCTCGCCTTTGCTACGTGCTGTGCTCAAAATCCGTGCTTGACCCTGGTTCCTAAGCGGGGTCTGAACTCTGTGGATGATGTGGACGTCTGTGTGTGACTGTGCGTGTGACACGCGTCTGGCCAGGGTTGCAAAAATGCTGAGTCCTCACAAATACAGCTGAAGTGAGGTGGAACTGAAAGACAGTCACGCTTCTCGAGATGGTAATTTCCTCTTGTTTTCTTTCAAAAGACCAGAGAAGGATTTGTTTTCTCGTCTTAGCTAGAAACCAGACTGCACCACGCCAAGTCCTGTCAGGCTCTGCCATGGCAGATGGTGCTACTTGGCCTTCTGCAGTCGCTTCCATTGTCATGAGCGCTTTAGAAACACCTTCGGACAGAATCTTGGTTTGTTCTATGATACCTGCCAGGAGAAGCCTCCTGGAGACCGTCCTACATTGTGTGACTGCTCTCTTGTCCGCGGTGGGCTCTGCTGCTGGGAGGGGACACATCTGTCAGGCTGTGTGTTCCACTCCTTCAGCTGACCCAGAAGGTCTTTGGGAGCATTCAGCCTCCCCAGCTACTGATCCAACAAGCCAAAGTCAGTCCAAACACGGGGCTTTCCATCCTGATCTTTCCAGCCTTTTCCTGAACCTTTGGGCTTACGCTGTCCTGATACAAAGCTTAACAACTCCTACTATAGAAGGCAGCAGAAAAGCTTCAGCAGCAGATGAATACGCTATAAACTTTGGCAGAAATAGTGCTTTGTGGTAGGTACGATTTCATACTCAACATGCAAAGACTTTCCATTGGGATTAATTTCCCTTTTAGCCATATAGAAGTCAGATATGGAATCTAAATGTTGCCCAGGCTAGGGTCACTTTGTTGTTTCAGCCATGGGCTTCATGGAGAAGGTCCTTCTTGCAGCGTCCAAGCCGCGTGTTGCACCCACAGCTGGCTGCTTGCTTTGGTGTGAGTTTGTCCATAAAGAGGTAGGAAGAGGAGGAAAAAGTCTTTTCCTCTTTCAACCCACCCACCCCTGGGGCTGCTGCCTGTGCTGCTGAACCCAAACAGCAGCCAAAGGGCACAGTCTCAGTCCCCAAATGCCTCAGAAGAGGATGTGCTGTGCATGATGGAACTGTTTCCTTGACAAAAAAAAGCAAGTCAAACACTGCCACTGGTGTTTAAACAGCCTGACCCTGAGTAACACAGGCTCGCCAGCTTTAAGAGAAGAGTAAATGCCATGTTTGGGAGTAGGAAGGCAACTGCCCGAGGGAATGGTTTGGCTTGTAGAAGAGGTGAGGGGCAGATGCCCAGCTGCCTAGGAGACCAGGTGTATCTATACTCCTCATGGTGACAGGACAAGTAATGCTGTATAGAACATAAATGTGCCGCATGTTTTTAGGTTTGCAAAGCTGGACTTTAAGGATCCCAGAAGATGGAATCTGCTTGCATTCTGGTGCCCAGGTGCCGACAGCAGTGCAAGTCATGGCCTCAAGTCGCGCCAGGGAGGTTTAGATCACATATTAGGAAAAACTTCTTCCAGGAAAGGGCTGTGGGGCATTGGAACAGGCTGCCCAGGGCAGTGGGGGAGTCACCATCCCTGGAGGGGTTTAAAAGACACAGAGATGAGATTCTTAGGGACATGGTTTTGTGCCAGGGTTGGGTTAATGTTTGGACTTGATAATCTTGAGGGTCTTTTCCAACCAAAAAGATTCAATGGTTGTATGTGTGCATTGCCAGGACCTCTGGGACAGCCAGGCTGGGGGTTGACCTACCAGCAGTAGGTGTAGCTACTGAGGGTGTCCTGGGGTAGAGAACTGGTCCCTGGAGTGACACCAGCAAGCCACTGAGCATGGTGACAACTGTGAGCCGCAGCTTGTAACGGGCACTAAGAGAATAACCTGATCATGGAGAGGTGCTTGGCCCATGTTTGTCACGTTCCTCATGCTGGGGCTGAGGAACCTGTGGTTGGGGCCTGCACACAGCCTGTGGATTCATTCCATATGCCTTGCTGCCTCGTTAGGGCATCATGACTTAAAGTATTCAAGTTGTAAACTGGCTCTGGCCAGCCTACAAGGTCTCCTCCAGCACTACCCCAGCATGTCCTGCACCATCTGCAGTGCCCATACGCCCGCAGTTTTGTCCAAGGGCACTCAACACATACCCAGACACCGCTCCGGTGGTTTGTGACACGGCCCTCACAAGGTCTTCGAACCGAAAAACAAATAATAAAAAAAAATTACACACAAAAGGCCCAGGGGACCCAAAAGAGACTTGCGGCAAGCACAGTTCAGCATGGACGTGGTTAGTCTGTTCCAGGCAGACAGTACGGACAGGAGCCCACAGCATTTAACCCGGAGACCAGAAATTGCTTCCTGGAGAGGGTGACTTTGGCAGGGTGGAGATAGTCCGAGTTAATTAGATCATTTGCAGCTTGTTCAAGTGGCGTGAAGAATCTGTTTGACCTTTTGTAACAAGAAAGTCCATAGCTTCATTTTACAGAGGAAAATGGGGAGGTCTGAGCCCTTGAGAAAGTATTTGTGCTCAACAAATGTGACTGGCCATATGGATAGTTGACCCGTAAGACCCTCGTTTGCAGCCAGAGGTTTAAACAGGGTAATTTGATGTCCTGGCCTGCTTTGGTTGGGGGTTTCTGTGTGTTGTCTTGCAATGGGAGCAATGGAGGCTAAAAATAAAACACCAAACCTTGCCTAAAATGCCCTGAGGATCATGGTGAACACCAAGCTGGACATCAGCCTCGTTCAGTGATGAGCCACAAATAACACTGTGATAGCAAGAGCGCAGGCTGAGGGAAGTGACAATTCCTTCTGTTCAATGCTTGTGGGACACATCCAGCTATTGTGTCCTGTTTTGGTCTCCCTGGTAAAATAAAGACATGCATGTACTGGAGGGTGCAAGAAGGAGCAATGACCTCAAGCAATCCAAACAGATGTAGGTCTGCTTAGGTTATTTGGCTGTTTGGCTCCTTCCTTGGGCTCCCCAAATGACAGTCCACCAGTCTGGAGCTCATGTGAGCTGGGATTGCGCCTGTAATGAGCTGCCCCAGAGCCAGGAACTGCCCAGCTTATCCCAATATTTGACTAGGAGCTGCTAGAGAGGCTTTTGTAGAAGCCTTGAGCTCATCAAGTCATCAACCTGGGATCTTGATTGCAAATCTACAAGCCTGGCTCCCTAGAAGTGTGGAGAAGTTGATTTGTAAGGAACTCCTCATGCCATCACATGAACTGGCAGTCAGGTTCCTGATGGAAATTTGTCTTGTCCAGTGGAAACATCTCCCTGCCTGCGTTCCATCAGAGGTTCGTTGGATGCAATGTGTTGTCTGTGAAATGTTCAGTGTTCCACAAATCCACATAATGTTTGTCTGGAAAATTCCCAAGCAGCTTGACTGGATCTGTGTGGTGTGAAGCAGGCTTGGGAGTGGGGTGGTGTTGAGAAATACGACTGTATCACACTGAGCATCCCATCTCTTGGGTGTAACCTCATCCCAGACCTGAATAACCTGTCACTCTTGGCTAAAGCCTCTGGCTTTCTGTCCCTGCTCCCAGCTCCCCTGTCTCTACTGAGCTTGTTTCCATGGATGTCTGCCGCGGGGACAGCTTTATCTTTGTCTCATAAGAAAACGACTTCTGTGAGAATCCTTTGCATATGGAAGAGAAGCGTGGCTTCATCTGTGACCTTCTCCAACTTACTTTGAAGTGTTTGACCAACATCTACCAGATTTTATGGCAGAAGAGTCATAGATAGAAAGTTTGTAATCAACTTGTACTAGAGTGGGACCTCAAGGCAAAAATCCACATGGAGTCGTTGGGCATTTTCAGCTCTGTTGCATGTCAAACTACTTGTTCTTGCTCTCCTTCTCTTTCTGTCCCTGCAGGGTGAGTCTGGAGGGGCTAGGGAAGGTCAACAGTCTTTTTCCATGGCTGGAAGAAGGAATCTGCAGGGTTGTTTCTCTTTTACCTCCAGTGTGGGGTCTGTAGTAGCTGTTCCCAACTGAGAGTCGGGGTGGGTCCCTTCTTTTTCACCTCTGGTTGTTGCTCAGTGGAACAGAGACCTGGTGATAACTGCCCATGACACTGCCCTCCAGATCCTGCCTTGGCCTCCAAAACCCTCTGAGATCCTGCTGCTTTACAAAAGAAGGAGGTCACGGAATCCCAGGCTGGCTGGGGTTGAAGGGACCTCTGGAGATCATCCAGTCCAACCCAGCTGCTAACGCAGGGTCACCAGAGCAGATCACACAGGATCCAGGCGGGTTTGAATGTCTCAGAGAAGGAGACTCCACAACCTCTCTGGGCAGCCTGGGCCAGGCTCTGGCACCTCAAAGGAAAGAAGTTTCTCCTCATGTTCAGATGGAACCTCCTGTGTTTCAGTCTGTGCCCGTCGCCCCTCATCCTGTCATTGGGTATCACTGAGCAGAGTCTGGTCCATCCTCTGACACCCACCCTGGAGATATTGATCAGCATTGATAAGATCCCCTCTCAGCTTCTCTTCTCCAGGCTGACCAGATGTTAATGTTTCGTGTTGATGAAGCACTCCTGGCTTCACTAGCCAGAAGCCAGCGCTATGGAAACAACAAACATTCCTGCTTGAAAATTCACGTGCTTCTCGAGGGATTGCAGGGACGCTCCAGCTCATACATTTGAAAGTCGTAAGTCAGTCCTTCGAACTCCGCCAAGCTGGAGGCTGGAAAACTCAAGGGATTCAGGTGTGCATGTGACATCATAAAGCCTGGGTTTTTCCTCTAATTGAGCAAATGCAAGGATGGGCTTTAGGAAGGATGCTGAAGATCGGGACACTCCTGATGACAAGGTGTGAGCTGGCAATGCACCTTGTCCTAGAAACATCTCAGCTGGATAAAAGGCATCAACACAGAAATGACATGTTTTCTGGCATCTGATAAAAAACTTTGAATTCTGGCATCCAGACTCTGCCCTGGTTATAAAATGGCCACAGTTACCACCAAAATTAACAGTCACGTGTTGCCTGCAACTGCACAGGAGGTTTGAAAGGAGCTCCAGGACTCATCTCCCACAGGGATGCCAAAGTCACTTGAGGATGGAGACCATACGGGGGCTCCACTCTGCTGGGAGTTTGTAGGCTGAGCGGTGGCTCTGCTCCCAGCTGTGTCCCAGGGGTCCTGCAGAAAAAAGGATTTTGTAACAGAGCAGCCAGCCTCCGTGCGGAAATCTTTGGGGAATACCCGGGTGCTGCAGAGCCAGCTCTGCACCTGCTCCCTTTTGCTGCTGGAGGCAGCAGACTCCATCCCTGCGGGACCACGGCTTTCATTTCCTTGTTTGTTTTGCTTTGTGGCTCCGCGTTGCATGCTGTGCTAGACAGATTGTGCTACCCTCTGACCCTGCTCTTCTGGAGACACAACACATCTGCTCCTTGCGCTCCTGGTTTTGAATGGGAGTCCTCTCCCCAACGCTGAAATATGCAGCTGCCTGACAGTGCCAAAGAGGCTTTCACAACCTCTTGCATGACAGCGGTGGACGTGGGGAAAGGTGATGATGTCAAGCGTGGTTGCTGCAACAACCCAACGTCAGGGTGTGTGCACCCTTTCCAAGAATGCAGTTGTGGTGACATGGAGTCGGGACTGGAGGCCTCGGATGAGCTGGGTGAGATCCAGATGGTGCTGGGGCTGTTTGGAGACAGACGTGAGTGTGCCTGTCACACGGGCTGACTCCCTGCAGGGAAAGGACTTCCAGAGAAGAGCTGAGCATGTGGGGCACTGACTGGATATCTACAACAGGCCAGCCTTGTCCTGGAGAACAAAATACAGAATCACAGAATCATGGAACAATTTGGGTTGGAAAGAGCCTTCCCAGCTCGCCCAGTGCCCCCCCTGCCATGACAGGGACATCTTCACCAGCTCAGGTTGCTCAGAGCCCCGTCCAGCCTGGCCTGGGATGTCTCCAGGGATGGTTCAGCCACCACCTCTCTGCCCAACCTGGGCCAGGCTCTCACCACCCTCAGGGACAACAATTTCTTCCTCATGTCCAGCCTGTGGAAGCGATCAGCACAATTTTAAACCAGACAGAGCAGGGTGAGGGGAAGTGTAGGAAAGAGCTACAAAGGAATTTGAGGGGGACAAGGGGAATCCATGAAGGACAGTATGATTAAAGGCCTGGTCCTGTGGATACGTGGCACCTCTGGGAGCGGCCACCAACTAACCTCGGTGTCACTGGTATTTGACCACTGGGCAGTCGGTTTCTTGCCAAGTTGGTTTGACCAGACAGGGAAACCCAATGGTGGAGGGAAGGCAACAGGGTGCTCCTGCATCCCTGACCCAGGTCCAAAGCAGAACGGAGACCACTATATGATTAGAAGACCTTTAATTAAAAAAGGCTGATGAAGAAGCAGGGTTGCCCAACATGGTGTCACTGAGCTGGTTAGTGGAGTCCACAGGATGGACTGTAGGCTCTGGACAGGAGAGGGATGCTGGCTAATCTGCCTTGGGGCTAGTGAAGAGGATCTCAGAGGAGGGCAGAGAAAGACCATGTTGCAGCAGAGGCTGGCACATTCCTGGCAGGTTTGAACTTCCAGATATAGAGTGTGGTGGGCATGGGGAAGCCAGCACATGGTGATGGATAGCATGGTTAGACCATCCTCTGCGATCTCCTTGCTGGATCCCTCAGTGGCGGGTCTGCAGAGAGGTAGCACATCATATTGCCATGGCTGGCAGAGTTTACAAGGGCTGTTTGGCTTGGTTTTGGTTCTTCTAAGTCCTGGTAGCTGGGACCTGTGGGGACCTGTTGCAGGGCTCAGTTGGTTATGCGGGCCGAAGCCTGGCTCAGTCTTGGCTCTGTGTTGGCTCAGGTTAGAGGCACAAGGTGATCACTGCTCCTTCTCATCAGTGTGGGGATCTGGGGAGCCAGAGGGATGAATCTTTCTCTTTCAGGACCCTACATCACCCTCCTTTCCCATATATCACCCTAGTTGCCCTCCTGCTCTCTTCCATATGCCACACACAAGAGGTCGCCTTGATCACTAGGCCC
The DNA here is from genome assembly GCA_013399365.1 of Pampusana beccarii. Taxonomy (NCBI): domain Eukaryota; kingdom Metazoa; phylum Chordata; class Aves; order Columbiformes; family Columbidae; genus Pampusana; species Pampusana beccarii. The sequence continues at coordinate 86,508 of VWYH01005798.1, forward strand.
AAATCTGGAGGGAGACAGTGGCACTGTGGCTCTGTTATTAGCAGGGATCTGTGCTCATGGCATCCCTTCTGGGCAACAGATCCCTTTTCTGTCATATGGCTGGAGGTTCTGGGGTGTTCCTAATGTGTCCCAACACGCACCTCTCACCTACCCCATTTTGAGACCCAATGTGCAGCTCTCAGATGCCCACGCTATAAAAAAAATGGCCATTGCTTAGGCTGCATGGACCTTGGGTGGCGATCATCTCAGCCTTGTTTCTCACCTTCGCCCTTGCCCATGGCCATGCAGGTCTCCTCTCTCCACCGCAGCAGACCCTTTGGAGAGCAGGTTTAACCCCCTGATATGGCAGAACACCCTCCCATTGTCCAGAGGCAAAGAGGACAGGGGGAAATAAAGAACCCCCTTCTAATGGCAATGAGCCATTAATTTATCTCACCACATCTGCTAGACTTGGCTCTTAATCTGAAAAGGTACCAAAATGCTCTTTTGCATGCAAGAAAAAAACAGGCCTGGTGCTTACACCCTTGCGTAATTCAAACACATCCCCAGGCTCCACACTGGATAGCAGCCCAGAGGTGCTTTGTCTTGATTCAGCAACACTCTCTTATGTGTGCGATTTACTAAAAAACAAGCATATGTTTCAAATCACCTGTGTACAGCAAGGAGCGGGTTCAGGACTTTATTGTTTCCCAAACTTGGAAGCATCACAGCTCGGTTCTGTGAAACAAGGGTGTCTATTGAACAAGAGAGGTGTGCCGAAAAATCAGTCAACAGGCTTGTCAAGCGGTCTTGATGTCAAGTCCCCCATTCCATTGGGATCCCAGAGGAAAACCTCTAAAGAAAGTCCTCTGCCTTCCAAACACACTGAATTGACTTTCTCACAGTTCCTTCAGGCCGATAACTATTAGCCAGATATTATACTTTTTTTTTTTTAACGGAAAAAATATATTATGCAGGCGATTAATCCGATCTTTCTTGGTGAGCAAGGATAATTAGATCGTCGTAACTATATGTACAAAGCGCTCCTGCTACTATAAATAAAGGTCAAACGCAAGACACTTCCTGCTACTTTTGCTGACACGTGGCTGCCATTTAGTGATTCATAATCTCTACACACGGCTTGGCAAACAGAGGAGGTTTTTTTTTTAATAGGAGCTGTTTTCCACTTGTGCAAGCACAACAAAGGATTTAAAGGGACCTTCAGCTTCGATCCATCTACTCGACCAGCAAGTTTCAGCAGAAGGTAACTAAGACAAGAAGAACCGTGGTTTGTAGGCTGAAATATGCACAAGAGGGGGCTGATCCTCTGCTAGCTTTTGGGGGCCTTTAAGCTAAAAGAAAGTTTAAAGCTACATCTATTTTTTGCATTTATATAGCATTTTTCTCATGTATATCACACTGCCTTGTGCAACTGCAAAAACACTGATATGAGGGAGCGGCAGAGGGGGAAAGCGGATGCTCGGAGATAAGAAAACCTGACAGTGTTTGGATAGGATTGTGTTGGGCTGGGGTCTTTTGGTCCATAGGCTGGGCTGTAGCTGTGAGATGGAGTCTAACGTGATTAATTTCATTATCTGGACAGGAACGGGAAAAAATAGTACATGTATTAAGCGCCTTTCCATGTTGGGTCTGCTGTGTGGTTTGTACAACGCCTCTGTAGCAGGACTATCACAGTAGAGTTGAAATACAGCGGCAATCGCAAAAGGTGAAAAAGACCTTTCAGCTTTAGGAGGACAACTGCGCTTAATGTGCTTGTTTCATCAAAAAAAGCATTCTTTTGATGATTTATGTTTAAGTTGTATAGGATCACAGTTATTTTATTTGAGGCAACTTTTTTCTGTTTATGTGGAAATTATCTGCAAGTTTCAGACAAACCCAAAACATCGGGACTTGGAGAGGTGCTGGGTATTTGGCCTGAGCACAGAGAAGAGCAATGATTTTTTTCATACGCTGTCACCATTTCTCAGGCTACATTAGAAAACTGCCTTGTATCCTATTTTGATTTTTTTTAATGGCCTGATAAGAAGTTTCCAGTTGGAGCTGAATTGAGGTGGATGAACTGGGACGTGTGAGCAAGTAATTCCACAAAGGACCGTCTTTTACCTTTGATGGTTGGCCCATTTCATTTCCTTTCGCTAACCTTTTATTTTTATGTGTATTCATGGAAAGTTCGGGTTTTAATTCTGTCATTGGAGTGAATTCACTGTGCAGTTTGTGTTACAGCCCAGCTTAGAGTTTCCACCAGGCTGGGCACTACTTAGACGACACTGCTGGTGTCATTTATTAAGGTTGTTTCCTGGTGGGGATGAGACTCAGCATCACGCAGGTCGCCAACCACTGCTGGCACATTCAAGGGTAGTGAATCACCAGTGCTGTTTGTTGAGCTGAGTCACTTGCATGGACAGAGACCTTTTCACACAAAATGCTCCTTGGTGAACAAAAACCCCACCAATTCAGTAAAAAAAAAATAATAATAAAAATATAGAGGGCCTCTTTTGGGTATATCTGATGAAAAGAGTGTTTTGCTCAGTCGAACATCATCTCCTTCCAAGGCTCTGGTCCGTGGTGGTATCCGGGTGCAGAGCGACCTGCGGTTTCCAGCTGGCAGAACAAAGACCGGGGATCATGTTTGCCGCTGTTTGCTCAGTGTCTCGGTTACAGGACATCGGGTACCTGGAAACTTTGGCATGCAAAACTTGTATTTCATTATCTTTTTTTTTCTCGCGAATCTTAAAGCATCTGAGGGGAAAAAAACAAAAGTTTAATTTTTTTTTTTTTTTCTTTTTAAGAAAAAAGAAAACTGTGTGTGTGGAAAAATTGTTCTAAGGCCAAATTGTCACCTGCTTACTTAAAAGCCACTTGAATGTTGGCTCAGAGGAGATAAGTGAAAGCAGAATATGGCACTAGATACTGAAGGAGCACATTAGAGACATCTGGCAAATTCTATGTGCCAGGGACAGGGTGGTGAGGGAATGGCTGTCCGGTGTCTGCCCAGAACAAGAACGAGGGGCCAGCAAATTAAATTAGTTGGGTATGGGTTCCAAACGAACCAATGGAGATGGGTCCTCATGCAATGGGTAGCTGAGCCTTAAGCTTCTTGCTGAAGGATATTGTGGATACAAGAAGGTTCAAGAGGCAAATGGGCAAGTACGTGGATGAGAGATCTGCTGGGATTTACTAAGTATAAACATCTCATCAGGCTCAAGATATCCCCTGAGCTGAAAATAAAGGAGGCAGGGAGAGTTTTGGGGAGAAGTATCATACGTGTTTGACCCATCCTTGAGTGCCTGCTCACAGCCACTGGTTTTATCTGTTTATTTCATCTGGTTAACTTGAAAAAGCAGGAAGCGGAATGAGCTTTAGCCACCAAAGCCACTGCACCTCACGGCGTGTGATCGGAGTTGGGAACAGCATCCCTGGCACGTGCAGCAGGAACGTGTCGCTTGCAGCCCAGAAGCCAAATAGAATCTTGGGCTGCATCCCCAGCCCCGTGGGCAGCGGTGGAGGGAGGGGATCCTGCCCCTCTGCTCCGCTCTGGTGAGACCCCCCCTGCAGTGCTGGTCCAGCTCTGGGTGCTCAGCACAGGACACACAGGGACCTGCTGGAGAGGGGCAGAGGAGCACAGAAATGATCCGAGGCTGGACCAGCTCTGCTGGGAGGACNCTCAGACGTGAGGAAGAAATTGTTGTCCCTGAGGGTGGTGAGAGCCTGGCCCAGGTTGGGCAGAGAGGTGGTGGCTGAACCATCCCTGGAGACATCCCAGGCCAGGCTGGACGGGGCTCTGAGCAACCTGAGCTGGTGAAGATGTCCCTGTCATGGCAGGGGGGGCACTGGGGGACCTGGGAAGGTCCCTTCAACCCAAACTATTCTGATTCCATGTTCTCCACAGCTGTCTGAGGAGGTCAGGTCTTGAGATGCCCCAAGTGCTACCAGAGAGCACTGTATGAGGACACTCAGCTTCCATTTTCTTTTCCAAGTCCCTTTCCCTTTTATCTGTACCTAAAAAGCAGCTTGCTGAGCTGGCCAGACCCTGCGGAGACCTGGGTAGCTATTTTTACATTCTTAATGTGCCCCCAAAACACCGGGCAGCCAGCCTGACATTTTGACTGAGATTTTGACCACTTGCTATTACCAATTCCCTTCTTCCATTTCTCTCCCAGGAACACTGGCTGATTTTACCAGTTTTTGTTACTAAAGCCTTGTTTTGCCTTTACTTTGGGGATGAGGCCAAGGGACCTGTGATTTGGGTGCCAGATTCCTGCTGTGCCTGTCGCCAGCTGAATTGTGCTGCTACCTTGCTCCATCCCCACCTCAGAGCCAGGCAAAAGCATTCTGTCCTTCTGCGGTTAAATCCCAGAGATGTGAATGTCACAGCAGGCTGCACGGTTTAACACGGGAAACATTTGTGCCTGCTATTTAAGAGAAATAAGTTGCTCAGGTTTCCCTGGGAACCAGCCCGTCAATCGAGCTTGCCTGACTCCCCTGTTATTAAAATAAAATGTGAAAGAGTAAATGAGTATGTTGCAAGTCGCGGATGGGTGAAATGCTATTGTGGATGTATTTCACATCCAAAATACGTATCCTTGTGTAAAGAAGGAGATAAATTCGAGTGGTTTTATTTCAGATAGTTCAGATGGATCATCATTCTTTAGGATTAATTTTGCTAGCAGCGCTGTATCTTCATGCACAGAACTCAGAGGCTGGCTGTAAAAAAAGCCAAGCCTTGTGGCTCAGCAGTTGTCATATTATGTCTGTGTGCTGGTTATACATAATACTTTCTCCCTGGGCCCCTTGGCACTAGTTTCTTCTGCTGCTTGTGGGTGTAGTGAGGCTGTGTTCTCTATTAGACTTGGCCTATTTCTTCAGAGCTTTACTCTTCACCCCAGGAGTGCCTTTGCTTCTCATTTTGCGCAGGTTATACGAGGGGCTTATCTTCAAGACCCGAGACTTTTAAAGGCTGCGGGCCATCCACGGGGCAATCTATTTTTAGGAGACGCGGTACCAGGGTGGCTCAGAGCACTTGGCAGCATACACGCGTGCGGAACACAAAGGCGGCCTCTGTGCCGGCTGGCCGGCGAGCCCAGCGTCGTCGGGAGCTGAGAGACAGGCGCGGACAGACAGCGGGACAGACGGGAACAAAAGGGCTGTTCTGGTCAGCGAGAACAGCCGCAGTCTGTGACCGCACACCTGCGGGCACCATCGTGCACAGGATGGGATGCAGGGGATGCTGAGACCGGGATGGAAACGGTGGCGGGGGCAGGAGGATCCTCAGGATCATTCGCTTTGACAGCGAACATCCAAAACAGCGAGATATTGGCTGGGACAGGGATATATTAGCTAGAAGTACTGCTGTCACCTGGCCAGCGCTAGGGATGGAAAACGAGACTCCTAGGACTCGTTCGTGTTTTGGCATCATTTTAGTTTTTCCACTGTTCTCGTTGCATTTGCCATCGCTTGTGCTTTCTCAGTTACCTGCTGGGAGATAAGGCAGGAGCTGCGCTGAAGCCTCCTCCTAGATTTCCACATTCAATCCTGTTCCTTTGTACCTGCCAGATTTTCATTTCCTGAATTCTTCGTGCTCAGAATAGTTTAAGCGACTGCAGTTTCACGCAACCTATGCTGAACTGGCGACAAAGGGGAGTAAAGGTCCATAACTGCTTTCATAAGAAGAATTATTATCCTGGGATAACTGAAGAAGGATGTGTTAGAGGTGTACAAAATAGTTGCAGACAAATCAGCTGTTCACTCTCTCTCTTCCAATATAAGAACATGGGGGCATCAAATAGGTTGTCAAGCTTGGATATGAGGAGAAGGTTCTTCACCCAGAGGTGCTGGACACTGGACCAGGCTCCCCAGGGAGGTGTCACAGCCCCAACCTGACAGTGTTCAAGAAGAGACTGGACAACATCCCCAGATACACGGTGTGAATTGTGGGGTGTCCTGTGAAGGAATAGGAGTTGGACTCGATGATCTGTGTGGGTCCCTTCCAACTCAGGATGTTCTGTGATGATTCTATGATGAAACGAAGACAGCAAGCTCCAAGCAAACCAAAGCAAGTGTCACTGATACGTTCCCTTGGTGGAACTCCTTGCTGCAGGGTGTTGGGATCATCACTGTTTCCATGGGGAGAGCAGGCAAGCTCATGAAAACAGAACCCAAAGAAGGTTACTGAATAGAGAGAAATCATGTCTACCTCACAAAGTCCCTGAGGAGAAAATAACTGAGAGTTGAGGGGGGTAAATCTTGTTCTTCCACTTGTGGAGGCAGCACAGTGGCCTAGAAAGATCTTTGTTCTCACCTGGGACAGTTGTTCTGAAGTTCTTTGCCAGGCCCATTTTTCTGCCTCTTTTTCAAATTTTTCACCCTTTTTCAAAGCCATCTGCCTTGTGGTGTGGCTGGGCTACTGCCGCCCTCCCTCTTATCTCTTGAAGATGACTTTCTCTGGGATTTCTGAGCGGTGTAGCAGGATGCAAGGGAACAAAGCGTGTAATAAAAGCCGTGATCATTGCACTACCAGCCTTGCTCACCTGACGGTGGTGGGGACTGAAGGTCCAGGAAGGATTTGTCTCCAGTATGGACAGACAACAGCCTTGTTGTCCCCACACATCCCAGGGAGTCTCACAGCGCTTATGCAGCTCTGTAAGGCAGAGAAGTGGTCAGAGCTCCTTCCCAAACAAGCCAGATGTTGTGGACAACGAGGCATTCGGAGATATTGCGGCTGTAGGACGGGACAGCCCCTGGCAGATGTGTCTGTGTGCGCATGATGGAAAGTATTTCCAGTTTTCCTAAGGCAAATGAAACCAAAGCGATACCTCAGCTATGATAAATCACAGAAATGGAACAATGTTGTTTTTTTTTTTTTAATTTAGCAGAATGTTCCGGTAGGAATGCGCATTTGGGACTTGAAGCTTGACAGATACAAGCTAGAAATAGCGACGTGTTTCAGTCATTCAGGGTGCACGGTCGCTACAACAATTTGTAGAATCACGGAATCATAGAATGTCCTGAGTTGGAAGGGACCCACAAGGATCATGGAGTCCAACTCCTGTCCCTGCATATGACAACCCCACAGGTCACACCGTGTGTTTGAGGACATTGTCCGGTCTCTTTTTGAACACTGTCAGGTTGGGGCTGTGACACCTCCTTGGGGAGCCTGTTCCAGTGCTCGAGGATTGCAATGGATCTTCCACACATAGATTCTTTTTTTTCCATTGTTAAGATTGGATAGTTCTCTCAGCAGCTATATCCTTCCAGGAATCCACGTAGGAAAGTGTTCAAGTCTATAGCTCTTAGGATATTAAAATTAACTATTCTTTGAGCTGTGCATCATTCTGGAAATCACCTTCTTAGAAGGAAATAAGGAAGAAAAAACTTGTGAGGGGAATTTCAATTCTTCTCCTCACCTGGCCTTGTTCTGTTTCTAACCATAAAGGTGAGGTGGGTGGTTTATCATCAAAGGGAAACAGTTGTGAGAGATCTCCCTGTCACTTAGACAGCTTGCCAAGTGATGACTGAATAGCAAACGTCATATATTACTCATTCGTATGAATTACTGCAGCTATGCTGGAGTGACCGGGAGGTCACAAGGCTCTTTAGCAAAGGGCAGACTCTCTGAAGTGAATTTTGAAACCGCCTGGAGCCTGAATATACTTCCAAAGGGAGGCTGCTGGGCTTTCAGATTCCCTTTGTAGTTCGGTAAAACCTTTCATTGACTTATCGTCAGGGGATTGTGAGGAAAAGGGGAAAAAACACTAATGAGGAGTGATACCATTTGATCTTTGCTCTTTCCTGTTGTGTTTATGATCAGCAAGTCTTGCTTCGGAGAAAACTTGTAGCGGGATTTTGTATTTATGTTAGAATGTTTTCTCTCTCCTGCGCCGGATGTGGTTTGGCTTTTTCTCCTGGGAATGTATGTTTTTGTTTGACTATTCAAGTGTTCCTCAAGTGGGTGAATGAATCATGGAAATTCCGTATTACGTACGGGTGGAAAGATAATAGAGGGTTATATCTGAGTCCTTCACGGTGAGTTTGCCTTGTCTGCTTTGCAGGTGAAAAATGGATTTGTCTCTCTCTAGTAAACACACAGTGTAGAGGACGGAAAAGTCAGCTGGGCTGTTGTAATTATTTAACACAGGCATTTCCAAACCGTACCTAATTTACTGCTTAGCGGAACACAAGCGGCTCTGCCGACACGTGTGACCCAGAGCAGGAGCCAAAATCAGCGCTCAGGTGTCCTAACGATAACAATTCTTGGGTTAGAAAATCGGAAAAAAAACCTGTTTCTAAGCTACTTCTTTTGTGTTTGCTTTTGAGTTATATTTTAACTCACCACGGTCCTGTTAGATGTCAAGTGTGTGAGTGGATCCCCCAAGAGATATGAGCACGTGCCAAACTCGTGACGTGCAATGAGGCTTTTTGCTCCTAATGCCAACACCGAATTTTAGCGAGAGCGGGCAATCTGTGAAGCGCAGCCCTGTGCCTTGTATCAGATGGCTTTGCATTGGAAAATTGCTGACTTCGAGTGGATAATGGCACTTCTACCAGCATTTTGAAATCTGAGGATGAAAAACATTGCGTGAGAACGGTAAAAGGCAAAGCCTTTTAATACTGAATGTCAAGAATGTGGTGTTTTGGGAGTACGGAGGGGTATTGAATGCTGCCTATTTTCCATCTCCTCTCCTGCTCTCTTTTCCAGGCATCTTGACTTTCCAAAAAAAAGCTTCATGTGAGGCTTGATCCTCATCTCGCCTGGCAGTTCTAGGAATGGGACATTATGTTGGTCAATAGGAATCTAGAAGACAATCACTTAACGGTATGAAATCATTTTTCTTGGCAGAAAAAAGGTTCAATCCATCCAAGGACCCTCTTGACAAGACTTCAGAGACCCCAAGCCCAGAAGTACAGCTTAATATAGCGTCCAGGTCACCTTCCATGTCTCTCGTGCCCACCATGAGCTCTCCTGATTAGTTTGTAAGACTCCCTTTGCCAACTGAATTTGTGCGTGTCAAAGGACATGAGACCTGAGACATTTCTGTCCATCCTTGGGACATTTTCTGTAGTGCAAAAAACCCTACAACCCTCCCAGAAAAAGAACTTCCAGGCAATAACACCCTTCTCTTCGTTTGTGCTGATTATGTCTCTGGCTCTCAGCTCTTGGCAGTCTTAGGTGTGCTGCACAAGCAGATCTTTCTTCCCAGCTTGTGGGTTACACCCTCTGGATTTTATCACTCACTTTGCATTTCATTCACAAATCTGTGGTTCGTGGGTTCTTCCCAGGAAGGGTGCTCCATTTCACAGAATCACAGAATCACAGAATGTTAGGGATTGGAAGGGACCTCAAAAGATCATCTAGTCCAATCCCCCTGCCGAAGCAGGACACCTAGATGAGGTTACACAGGAAGGCGTCCAGGCGGGTTTTGAATGTCTCCAGAGAAGGAGACTCCACGACCTCTCTGGGCAGCCTGTTCCAGTGTTCCGTCACCCTCACTGAGAAGAAGTTTCTTCTCAAATTTAAGCGGAACCTCTTGTGTTCCAGCTTGAACCCATTACCCCTTGTCCTATCATTGTTTGCCACCGAGAAGAGCCTGGCTCCATCCTCGTGACACTCACCCTTTACATATTTATAAACACTAATAAGGTCACCCCTCAGTCTCCTCTTCTCCAAACTAAAGAGACCCAGCTCCCTCAGCCTTTCCTCGTAAGGGAGATGCTCCACTCCCTTAATCATCTTAGTTGCCCTACGCTGGACTCTCTCCAGCAGTTCCCTGTCCTTCTTGAACTGAGGGGCCCAGAACTGGACACAATATTCCAGATGTGGTCTCACCAGGGCAGAGTAGAGGGGAAGGAGGACCTCTCTCGATCTACTAACCACCCCCCTTCTAATACACCCCAGGATGCCATTGGCCTTCTTGGCCGCATGAGCACAGTGCTGGCTCATGGTCATCCTGCTGTCCACCAGGACCCCCAGGTCCCTTTCCCCTACACTGCTTTCTAACAGGTCATTCCCCAACCTATACTGGAACCTGGGGTTGTTCCTGCCCAGATGCAGGACCCTACACTTTCCCTTGTTATATTTCATCAAATTGTTCCCTGCCCAACTCTCCAGCCTGTCCAGCCTGTCTTACCTTGAAGACCAGCTGTTCACGGACCACAAGCTAAGAAAACAGATGTCAGAGGCACAAAAAGCGCTTATTTTAGGATTTCATCCAATTTCTTTGGAGCTACTGTCCAAGTATGGCACCGATGGCACCCGTATCTGTCAATTCCTCTTTCTTAACGCATCAAACAGTGTATTAAATGTGTTTGCGATGCATTTTAGCTGTATTTTCCCACAGGTAATTGCATTTCTACGTACCCTCAAAGCCTCTTGCAAGCATGTCCAGGGCTTTGGAGCCTCCTGGGCTCTTGTTGCCAAATTTAAACTGGAGGAAGCGGGTAGAGCCCAGGGGAGCCCAGCTACCCAGAGTTTTCTAGATTTAGTTCAAATCCTTCAGACTGCAGCGAAGCGGAGCTGAGAGCTAGTGCAGCCCTGGAGCGCGGTTGTTTATTTGCTATGGAGGAAATAGAAGTGCCATTCAGTAGGAATTGGCTCCCAAGCTTTCCCAGCTGCTGGATGACGAGCATCTCTCACGGGTCAGCTTCTCTGTGGGAACAGGGAGAACCAATCTGTTCTTCACCGTGGCTCCTCTTTGGCTGCTAACAAACGCAGCCTCAATTAGAAGCAGCTCCAGGGGCAGATATTGCTCTGTGAGATGCTGAGGACCAGGAGCAGGAAATCCCAGCTTTCTCTCCATCTCCTCCTTTTAGGTCACTCCAAGCTGGACCATCAAACTGACCCTATTTCCTTCATCATCGAGGACTTTGTCCAATCCAGCAGGAAAGGCTTGCTCTTTGCAGCCAGCATAACCAACCTTGTTGCCAATTCCTCTTTCCAGACATCACGGAATCCCAGCCTGGTTGGGGTTGGAAGGGACCTCTGGAGATCATCCGCTCCAACCCAGCTGCTAACGCGGGGTCACGGAGCAGATCACACAGGATCCAGGCGGGTTTGAATGTCTCAGAGAAGGAGACTCCACAACCTCTCTGGGCAGCCTGGGCCAGGCTCTGGCACCTCAAAGGAAAGAAGTTTCTCCTCATGTTCAGATGAACCTCCTGTGTTTCAGTCTGTGCCCGTTGCCCCTCATCCTGTCTCTGGGCACCACTGAGCAGAGTCTGGTCCATCCTCTGACACCCACCCTGAGATATTGATAAACATTGATGAGATCCCCTCTCAGCTTCTCTTCTCCAGGCTGAACAAATCCGGCTCTCTCTGTCTTTCCTCATCAAAAAGATGCTCCAGACCCCTCATCTTCTTCACAGCCCACCACTGGACTCCCTCCAGTAATTCATTGTCCTTCTTAAACTGGGGAGCCTAGAACTGGACACAGTAACCCCTTAAAACAGGGATATGCCTGGTTAAAACAGGTTTATGGCTCATTTCTCTGAAGTCCTTTAATTCACAAAGCTCTACTTCCATCTGTAGGCTTGTGGAGACCCTATGCTGAGGCTGTGGGGCACGTGTGCGTGGGCAGAGCTGCTGCCTCTTCTCCATTAGCATCCCACCATGCCCAGTCTGGCCCAGCAGCCCCGTCTTGCTCCTGTGCTGGATGGGGACGGCCATCCTTATGGCTTGCAGCCTCGGGAACCACATTTCAAACACAAGTAAAGACCGTATGGCCACGAGGTGCACGTTGTCCTGTTCTAGTTGTCAAATACTACGGTGGCTTCAGCACCTGGGGACTTCAAGCTGCTTTGCAGGTACCAGTTCCAGTGGTGACAACAGCAGTAAAGGGCAGTCAGAAGAGTACAAGGTCTGGCAGAAAATGGCCTGCAAACGCTGTATACATGAAATGGAAAATTTTGCACAGCTATTATTTAATATCTGGTTGAAGCTGGGAAATCTGATCCCTGCGTTTTTCCTGCCGTTTTCTCCAGATGTTTGAGCTGGCTCAGCAGCCTCACCCCAGTCGTGCAGGTGCGAACCTCTGGCAGGCAGCTGAGCGGGTTTTATAAAACCTTAAAATGCTCGAAGGCAACTTGCAGACACAACTGCTTTCATCCAAGGTGCAGGCTTTTCTCCAAACTTTTTATCCAGATAACCCCAAACAATTTCAGTCGGCATTTAATGGGGAGGCTGGGGGTTTTCTGAGTGTTTCAGCTGCGCTGGTGGATCCTCATCCCGTGCTTTATATGTTGCTCGTGCCTGGTGACAAACTTATTTTGGAAAGAGACTATAATTTAATAAAACGTGGTGTTTACTGAGCTGCAGCTTGGAGACAAGACTTTTACCCTGCAGCTGCATGGAAGGCATCAAACTCAGATGCTGGGAGAGCCCTGTCCCCTCTGCTTTAGGGCTCTGAACGCCGTCTCCCAGCTTGTTACACTGATTTTTCTTTTGGCTTTACCAGTGGGAGAGGTTTGCATGGTGGGGGTTTAATGCCCAGGGTGTTTTGCCAGATATTGGAACAGGCTGCCCAGGGCAGTGGGGGAGTCACCATCCCTGGGGGGTTGGACAGACGGAGATGAGGTTCTCAGGATATGGGGCAGTGCCAGGGGTGGGGGAACGGTTGAACTCGATCTTGAGGGGCTTTTTCCAGCAAAAAAATGACTCTATAATCCAGCACAGGGCAATAAAGATGCTGAAGGGAGTGGAGCATCTCACGTATGAGAAAAGGCTGAGGGAGCTGGGGCTCTTGAGCTTGGAGGAGACTGAGGGGTGACCTCATTAATGGGGATCAATATGTAAAGGGTGAGTGTCAGGAGGATGGAGCCAGGCTCTTCT
>VWYH01005798.1:104323-159587 GCA_013399365.1 Pampusana beccarii
TTTTTGTTACATCTTGATGCCGGGGACGTGATGTTATCAGGATGGGTGCAGCGAGGGTTTGTCCTGGGTTGCTCTGAAGGTACCGAGATAACCTCACCAGCAGGAATGCAACGCAAGAGGGGTCAAAAAGCCCTTCCCTGCTATTCACGCTGGAGTTTGATCCCACAGCTATTTCAGGGTCAGCCTCTGCTCCCAGACCATCCTTTAAGCCTGGGTAAAACAAGCTGGCGTTTGTTAGTGCTCTGGGATAACTCAAAGCGACGGTGGCTGGGAGCTCGCTGGGTCTGAGGGAAGCGGATTTTGCAGCCCCGCAGTTGTGATTTGCACAGGGCTTTGGGTGTCGCGTGTTCTTCCTTCAGAGCTGTGTTCCACATCATCCTCAGAGATGTTTATCCCGTTTCTGAGAGCAGGAGGATGGAGGGACAGTGACAGAAAGGATGTCACAGTAAGCGAGGCGGATTCTCAGCTGTGGGGAGCCCAGAGAGCTGAACTGGTGTAAATAAAGACAATTTCAGCGTGTGGGAGAATCTTCAGTTTTGGTCACTTGAATTTCTTTTATCCAGTAGGTCTTGAAAGGGCTGCAGGGTCTTTATAATGGCTTAAAAATGTCATTAAAATCACTTTTTTTTTTTTTGGTACCTACTGAGTCCAAAGGCAGCAACCACCCTTTAAGAAGAAAGAAAATACTTGTTTTCCTGGCTGACAAAGTAGAGAACAAAATGGAAGTAGATAATTTCTGAAGAACGGATAGTTGTTTGTTCATTTCTTCGACATAAATGTTTCTACATAATGCCAGATTTTTCTTAAGTGTGTCCTCTCGATTTAGCTGAGTGGCATTTAACAGCGTAGGTTGCTGGCATGCTTGGAATGACTGAAATATTGGACAGGACACGATGATGTTTGTGCACTTTGAGGAGAGAAAAAAAAAAAGAGACACTTTGTTTTTGATCATTTCAGTTGTGAAGTGCCTACCCAAGCTGTTAATGTATCCAGAAAATACCTATTCTAAGCTAATCAGGTAGTCCTGGCCTATCTCTAAGGTGGGAATAGCGTGAGAAGGAGCAGTTTATTTTCCTTTATGAGAGCTCTGTTCGGTTTGATTCATTCAGCGGGGCAGGTGGGGAGTGGTTTTTCTCCCAAAGACGTTTTACAGGTGTAACATTCGAGTGTGCAAACCTCATGTTTCTGATGGATGGACAGACTTTAGTCCGAAACAGAATTAAAAATTCTTCTGTCCCATGGGCACGTGTGTCCCAGGATGTAGGTGTGACCTTCTGCTTTGATCCCCGATCTTCTTCTAACAGGATCTTCTTTTTTGGAATCAGTCGCGATCCCAGAGGACCCTGCCAGGAGAATGTGCGTCCTTAGGGTGTCTGGTGATCCTTTCCTTGAACCCCTAAAAATCACAGACCCTTTTGGAAAGCCTGGGTAGCTGGAAGTAGCATCATTTTGCAAGGCCCCGTTTTCAGCAGGGAAGCTGCTTTAAGGTATTTTCACTGTGCTGTCCCGTCTCCGACTGGTTGTTCTTCTCCTGTTCTTCTCCACCTCGGTGGCCGTTTAGTTTTACAGGTGATTTACACAAATCTAAGGTGCTCCTTCTAGTGAAAGGTTCGGCCCTGTTCTTGGGCCTGTTCTGCTGTGACTGTGGGTGAGAGGTCGCACACCTGGCAGCAGGTTATTACTTATTTAGAGGGGGTTATTTTTCAGTTGGATCCCATCCCCGGCCTGTCCCGTGACTGCTGCTGTCAGGGCTGCCCTTAAGGACACTGCAAACTTAGATCGACGTTTCCCGGGATTGCAGCATTGAGAAGAATGAGCCGGGAGGAGCTGTTGGGTGGCACACAAAGAAGCAAAAACTCCTAAAACCCCCCAACCTTTTGCTGCTAAAGTTGATAGCTCAAGCTCTAACCCTGAGAGAAAGGTCAGTACTTTGGGTTTTGCAGTTTACACTTCGCTGCTTGGCTGGTCTGATCTCCCAGAACACGATGTGCCGTTAATTAATGCTTACAGAAGCACTGTGCTTCCAGTAATGTAGCAGACTAAATTAAATGTCCCTTTTATAGTTGTGGGGAGCTCACACCATTGCTCCAGTCATACAATAGCATCTGGTGCCTCTATTTGGACTTTCAAGACAACTCGACAAAGGGCTGAATGGGACCACAGGCTTTAGGGTTAAGTGCTGGGTCATTACACTTTTTGTCCCCTTGATTCCCTTGGGGTGGCCTCCAGGACCATATGGTGGCCTCCAGGATGGTGTGGTGGGCTCCCTGCCCATGGGCAAGCTGGTAGGAAGCCCTGAAGGCCGCAGATTTTGGGGATGAACGAAGGCCAGCCCTAACTAGGAGTTTCTGCCTGAAGGGTTGGTGCAGGTGGGATTTCTCGTGCTCCCAGCTGAGCAGAGGGACAGGTGAGATTCTGTGAGGCCAAGCAGATGATCTGTGAGCTTTTTTGTCCTTAGAAGCGCAGACGTTTCGCTCGGGGCTTCCCCAAAACGTGAAGGGGGTTCAGTCCTGATGATCTTACACGTGAAAACGTTCTGGAGCGGAACAGAAGGATGGCCTAAGGAGAAAAAGAGAAAAAGAATCTGCAAAGGGAGATGGGAAGGATGTAAAATGGAAGAAAAAGGGCAGGTGGGCTCCTGTTAACAAGATCTGTGGGGTGGGAGAGGGAATGTCTCGTTGGGAAGGCTGTGCTGGGGAGCTCCTGTTCTTTCTTGTTCTTTCAGACCAATGATTTTTTGTGTTACCTCTGTATTGCTCCTCCAGAAACAGAGGGAGAAGTCACCATGTGGGAACGGGCAGCTGCTGCACGCAGGATCTTACGGCGTTTTTCTGCCGAATTATGGAAATATTAGGGAGCCCGTGTGCTCTGGGGCTGCTGCTGCTATGTTCTGTTGTCATATTTCTGTTATAAGCAAAGAAGAGCAGGACCGGAAGGGACCTTAATAGATTAGATAGATCTGACCCAGGAGGTCAGATTAGACAAACTTTCCCAGCAGATATTTGTCCAACATAGTTGTTAAAAGCCTGCAGTGATGGATTTTCCCCATCCTCCCTGGGTGATCCTTTAAAGCCCTTCATTGTTCTTATCACTACCAAGATTTTCCTACTTTCTGACTCCGATTTCTTGGGCTGCAGTTGAACGTCGCTGACCCCTTGCCCTTTTGTTACTGTGCAGAGCGAGCTGTTCCGTCCTCTACAGCAGAATTTGGGAATAAATGGGCCATGTCTCTCTTGAGCTGCAGGGCCCAGAACTTGCCTGCAGAGCTCAGTCTGGTACCCACCTGTACCGGGCTGGCACACAATTTTATGACTTTCCTATGCTCTGACTCTCCTATTTTTTTTTGACTCTCCTATACTTTGGGGTATGGCCCTAAAATCATTGAATCGTTTGGTTGGAAAAGCCCCTCAAGATCATGGAGTCCAACCATAACCCACCCCTGGCACTGCCCCATGTCCTGAGAACCTCATCTCTGTATTTTCAACCCCTCCAGGGATGGTGACTCCCCCACTGCCCTGGGCAGCCTGTTCCAATGCCCCACAGCCCTTTGGGGAAGAAATTGTTCCCAGATCCAACCTCAACCTCCCCTGGTGCAACTTGAGGCCGTTTCCTCTGCTCCTGGCGCTTGTTCCTGGGGAGCAGAGCCCGACCCCCCTGGCTCCAAGCTCCTTTCAGGCAGTTCAGAGATCAGAAGGTCTCCCCTCAGCTCCTGTTCTCCAGCTGAACCCCCAGCTCCCTCAGCCGCTCCCATCACACTTGTGCTCCAGCCCCTTCCCCAGCTCCGTTCCCTTCTCTCCACTCGCTCCAGCACCTCAAGGCCTTTCTTGGCTTGAGAGACCCAAAACTGATGGGTACATTTATTTTTCTCCCCCATTATCAGCATAGGGTAAGGTGCAGGTCCTTGCCAGCTGCTCTCACCAGGGTTTTTCCCCACGAGCAGATCAGTTGCAATGTGGGCAATTGTGGCTTTTCCTGATCTGCCCTCCCAGCTGTAGTTCACGAGTGACCTTCTGTTCTCCCTCCCCGCAGTGATTACGCTTCGTGCATCTGACTTTGTACATACTATCTCTTCGTTTCTGTGAAGGATACAGATGTTTGTGCGTTTCTAACACCGATAAAATGTGGCTGTGAAGATTATTCTGAGAGTTAGCACTCAAGCGTAAAACGTGACAGAAAACGCAGCAGATAAGCACCAAAAACGTTATTTAATAAGGCGAACTGGGTAACATGCCAGCCAGCATTAAAGGAACGATTAGCCCTTTGCTTGAAGGTGATTGTTATTTGATTTTTGTACTTTCAGGAGAGCTATTCCTAATGGCTATCGTGTGTCAGAGACGGATATCTGAGGGGTGCTTGTCCACCTGGGTGACGTGAATTTGGGCCTTGCTACTTTCAGGTGCACAGATGTCCAAATTACACAAAACTCTGTAGTTTGTATCGGCTGACTGTCTTGTACACCATAGTTGTTTTGTATTTTATCAGGTTTCAGGGGGTTTGTTTTACAGGATCCTCAGAGGAAGGTGGCAGTTTCATTTTAACCATATCCAAGTGCTTCACTTTCGTTTTGAGGGGGAAAAAAAAAAAGAGAAAAAAAAGAAAAACCCTTTTCTGTGTATGTTTTTGCAGGTGTTTTATTTAGATTTATTAACACCTCTTATACCTTTCAGTGGCAGAAAGTAGAATGTGTGTATGAAAGGTATGTCTGCACACAGAGAGCCTTTGTCCCGAGACAGCTGGAGGAGGTAACACCAAAAGGAAGGCTGGTCTGGACAGGTCTGAAACACCTTTTGGCGTCAGCTCATCTTCGTTGCGGTGGGAAGAGCAGGTAGGGAGGAGCAGTCTTCATTTTCTTGTGTCTGAATTATCAGTACGCCTTTGAATTCCTCACAGGTTTCTTGCAGAGCTTTCGTATGATAACTCGTGTGATGTGAATCTCGAGTCTCTCTTGTTCTGTTTCAAACAGCCGTGAAAGCTCTAGTGTTTCCTTTCTTACTCTGTTTTTTTTTTTCCTCCCTTAATTACAGATACAGGGATCTTTAGTCATGTGGAAGGTATTTTATTGACAGCTTTTGAGTCTAAAGTACTTGTTATCACTGAACAGTGATAGTGCTGTAGGCTACTGGGCAAAATCCCTTGTTCAGTGTTTCTTCATCATGATTTCCTAGAACTGAAGAGTGACTTAAGGTCCACAGGACATCTGGAGCTCTCTCATCTGACCTCCTGCTCCAAGGTGGGTTTCTTGTGAACTTTTGCTGATCAGGTTTCAGGCCTTTTCCAGTCAAACATGGCAGGTTGATGCCATGCTCAGCGCTCTCATGGCCAGGGATATTTTCCTCTTGTCTGAGTAGAATTCTCCTTGCTGCAAGTTGTGCGCGTTGTTTCTCGTCATTTTGTTCACGCTCATCAAGAAGGGTCTAGCTCCGTCTTCTCTGTAACCCCACGGCTGGGTGGTTGAAGGCAGAAATTAGATCCCCCACTAATCACCATTTCTTCTCAAGGTTAAACAAACCCTGTTCCCTCATTCTCTTCTCTTATATTCCAGTATTTTCTTATATTCCTCTTGTATTCCAGTGGCCAAACTGCCTTAGTGTGCTCCGCTGAACTATGTCGAGTTTGGCAATGTCTTTTCTGGGGAGTCCAGCTAAAAGAGGAGAAGAAGATCCATTTCCCTGGGCTCTTGGCTATTGCCCTTCCCAGTAGAGCCCAGTATGTGGCTGTTTTTTTTTTTTCGCTGCAGGGGCACACTGTTGATTCCTGTTCACCTTATTACCCACCAGGACCCCAGATGCTTTTCTAAGAGCTTCTCCCCAGCTGGTCAGTCCCTAGTTTGTGCTGACAATGAGTATTTTTTTGTCTTGAGCGCAGGATTTCTCAACTCCATGAGGTTTCCTTCAGCCTGTTCTTCCAGCTTGCTGGGCAGTCCAGCCCTCCAGTATATCAACCGCTCACCCCAGCGTGGTGTTGCCTCTGAACTTGTTGAGGGAGCTCTTCATCCCATCATCCAGGGCATTAATTAAGGTGTTGAGCAGCATCAGTGCTGGCTGTTAGTTGAGGAACATCATTCATATCACACTACCGGTTCAGATTTCAGTCTGTTGGCTGCTACGCTTTGAGCTCAACAATCCAACCAAATTTTAGCCACCTTGCGTTCCACCCATCCAGTCTGTATCTCCCCGTTTGTGGGGGTGGGTTAAGCGTCTCTAGGATGGTCACTCTTTAAAAGGTTTGCTAATGGGGGAGTTGCTTCAAAACAGTAGAAAAGTTGTGTTCAGACTGACCTATGTGGGGCTTGTCCATGGGGGAAGCATTGTAGAATCATTTCAGCTGGAAGAGATCCTCAAGATCATTGAGTCCAGCCATGAAATAAGAAGGATGTGAAGTAAATGCACGTGGGATTCTAAAAAGTACTTTCTGTGTTGATAAGCTATTGGACTCTTTATTTTTTCCATCCACATGGATGGCCATTAGCTTGTTTTTAGAGGTTAAATCCAGGGTATTAAACTCAGAAGCAGCTGAACTCCGAATTTTTCCTGCTGGTTGTTGGAAGAAGGAGGATTCCTTCAGGCTGTGGCCTGCCTGCTCGCCTGGACTAGTCTGTTCTTAGGAACACGTCTGGCTCAAATGGATCCAGCTTAATCTCATAGCTGGTGTGTTGCGATTTGGTTGCTCTCCACAAGATCGTCTCCAGTCTGCTTTTATAAAAAACATATTAGCAGTGAGCAGCTGAGGGTAAAACTTTGAAGGGGCTTTCCATGGATCATCGCTGCAGGCTGAGATTTGCCTTTATGCAGCTGTGGGACGTTCCTGAACGTCACAATTTTATAATACCATGACTCTCTATAATGCCAGAGCCTTCTCTGGAATCTTACTTCATAGGAAATTGCTCCTTATTTTTGCATTTGTACCCGTGGCTTCTCTTTCTTAACCATTTCCTCTTGTTGCTGTTGGACCGGCGTGCCAAGATCATTTGGAAATCTAAACCCGGACACCATAAGCGTTTGCAAATCCTCCCGGCTGAATCATCTGTTGGGTTTATGGCCATACATTCCAGTCTATCACCCAAATCGGTAATGAAAATATTGCACAGTTCTTACACCTGGCTGGACCCGCTTTCCAGTGCCCTCCCAATTAGATAGCAAACCCTTGATAATTATGCCCTGAGAAGGATGTTGTCAAGCAGCCCTTTTGTGGTGATTATGTCTACTTTGTGTTTTCTTAGCTGGATGTTATGAGATTGTCACGTGGAACAGTGTCAGAGCTAATAAAGATTGCATTTCTGAATATCCTTATCGCCTTTGCACAGACATACATTATTTTTCCTGCTGATGCATAGATTCTTTATTGTTCCATCGATTTTTTTGAAGCTAGAAGAGACCTTAAAGGTGATGAGATCTGCCCCATCCACACTCAAAGTTTAAATATACAAGCCACGCCAGATTTACTGTGACTTTTGTAAGGGGACACTTGCCATATGACAGCTCCAGGAGATCAAGAGGAAACAACCGTGATGTGTTTATGGGTCCCAAACAAAATTAAACAATTACCTGCATCCAGTCTTCAGAGCAGCCTTTGAACGAATCCCAACCCTTTTTTCTGCAAGGGCTGGAAAAATAAGGCACGTGTCTAATCTGGACCAGATATCAGCCGACGGTTATCTGTGCCTACGTGCTGTTACTCAGATCTCGTTAGCTGTTTAATTGGATAATAGGCAGTACGCTTCACAACTACATAAGTGTATTAAGTTTAATCTGCTTTGGAGCAGGGAGGGGAGGATGCGCTTGGTGACAAACGGGCGCAAGAAGCAGCGGAGAAAATATGGTCCCATGTCCTCATTGCTTCGTTTCCAGAGGCTCTGGATCGATTACATCAATATTTAAGTCCCGGAGCAGAGAGTTACAACGCTTTCAGATTTGCCCATGTTAGCCAGGCAATTTCACTTTTAAAAGCGCAGTTTTTCTAGTGGTTAAATCCCTTTCACAGGTGTTTTTTAATAAAACATGCCAGGATAACTTCGTCCCTGCTTTTAGATCCAACGTGGTACAACAGAGCTATGCATCCTATGTCTGTGTGTGACACCTGGATTTCGGAGCAGGTTCCCGGTCCTAAAGCTTGTTTCTAGAACGTGAAAAAGATGCAGAGTGGACAGGATCTACATGGAAGAGAGAAGCTATTTGGTTATGGAAATAACTCTTCATTTTTTTCCCGAGAGAATGCAGTAATTGTATTTACCCATTTTAAAACTTTTGGATTGGCTTGGCTCTATTCAAAGGTGTAACGAAAACCAAGTCAGGCTTCTTGTAGGCTTCTTGTAGGCTTCTTGTAGGCAATATGTGTTTATATTTTCCAAGTTTTCTCAGCTAGCTTATGTATTGAAAGACGTGCGGATACGAGCATATTTCATTAGTTGTCACCACCTATTATATTTTCAGGAGAAAGTATCTACAAGAGGTGTTTCTGGGTACAAATGAGGTATCTACCAAGGGGATCTTTAGCTTAAGGTAAGGGGAGAATGGCTGTGAAACGTGCCCTGTCCAAATGTTTTGTGGATTCCCCTGGAATCGATGGAGGGTTTTGACACAAAGCTCAAGTTCAGCCCAACTTTTGGCCCCGTATCTTAGGTGAGGTGCCTTGGGCTTTTCATTTATAGCCTGCTTACCTCGTCTAAAAAGTATCTTCAGCTTGTCATTCTGTCCAACATCTGTCTGTAGTAGGCAGAAAAGACAGTAGCAGACCTCTTAATCTTTAAGTGTCTTAAGCAAATGTAACTTCTGCTAAGTGTGTTTATCACCGAGCAGCTCGTTTATGAGCTGTGCAGAGTACCTTGTGGTTCATTTGTTTGGGGAATTTGGAGGATTCTCTGGTGCTTTCTGTCTCGGCATCTGTGTTTTTGTGGCCAGCAAGGGTTCAGAATTAGGCACATGCCCACGTGAGGAAACTATTCCCCTGTAAAGTGGGGTGTGACTTTAGAGCATGCTGTCTTTCCCATGGAAAATCTTATTAAATAACAAAACCCCTAAATCACTTTTATTTTGGATGAAGGGAAAATATTGCAGGCTGTTTTGATCCATTTCAGTGTAGACAAACCCCCAAACCACTGATTTATTTTGGATGAACTATAGAATAGCGGTTGGATGCAGAATATTTTCTTATAGTTATCCATACCTGATTTAGTGCCTGCACTAAAAGTGTGGTCAGCAGGAAAAAGAATATATATTTTTTTTTCCGTATTTTCACATCTCGGCCTCTAAATTACTGGGACAGGCTCTGGAGAGAGTCCGTGTTCTTATTTTCCAAGCTGAGGGTGGGGAGCTACGGGTAAATGTTCCCTTCTTGCTGTGCCTGGGCCAGGTTTTGATTGCAGAAGAGATTAATTGGAGTGGTGTGTTATAGATGGTCTCCCCAAAGTGTTGAATGAGGTGAAGGCTGCAACATTTCTGTAACGATAGACACTAATAATACCTTTATTTCCCCTCCCAGTCTGCTGTGTATTGAAATAAACTCCCGCACTCAATCCATCATCAGCTCTGAGCCGGGCTGGGCTCTGGCCGATACTTATTAAAGGGTGAAGAATGCTCTGTCATATGCTGTTGATAAGGGAATTCAGAAATAAAAGTGGATATTATATTGTCAGTGACCTTTTCTTTTTCCCCTTTAGCTCTATTTGGAAAAAAATAATGGCGTAGATTGTTTTCCTTCTCCTGCGTGGGCAATATCGAGACATGCTCAGCACTTTCAGGGTTGTTTTTCAAAGCCAAGATAACTATTGTGCTGCTTCCCTCTGGCTTTTCCCTGCTACAGCTCAAACCCACACCCAGGAACTTGTGAATCAAAAGCAGAACACCTGCTTGGTTGGATGTTAGAGTCTTCTTTACAAAGTATTTTAAAGCCAGATGTGCAGCGCTCTGTGTTTTCAAGAAGACAAGGCGGTGAGATTTGAGTTCTTGGGGAAGATTCATCTCGCAGTTGTGGCTGAAGATGGTTGAACTGACCTCGTAGAAGGATCCGCGGTGTTCACAGAGTGAACGTGTCGCTCCAGGCCTTCATTAGGGTCTTTAAGCCTTATTTTAGGTCTGAGCCTAAGTCGTAGAACATCTGATGTGCAGAGTGAAGGCCTTGTCCTTTGGGAGGCTGAGCAAAGATCCTCGTGTCTCGCAAAACCAGTGGCCTGTGTTTCAGAAAGGGACATTGTGAGCGAGGAGGACGAGTTTCCAATCACATGTCCCCCAGCAAGTGCTGTGCTTTCGGTAGGAAGACTTGTTGGAGAATGTTAATTGAGTCCCTTTTGAAATGAAGGAGCCTTTGCTTCCTTCCCAAGTTTTCAAAACAGATTTTCCAAATACAGAGCCTGTGTTTCATTCAAGTGTAAATCCTTTCTCTTTAACCTGGAAGTTATCCCAGAAAAAAAAAAGACAAAACAAACCCCATCCATTCAGTGCAGGACAGACCCTTGTGCTTGCGGTGGAAAAAAAACCAACAAGTGGATCAAATTGTCCAAACAGGAAGGGATTAAGAAAAGTCTTTGCTCAGCGAGCAGAGATCCCATTGAAGTTTAAATCATCGCCCTACAAACTCCACTTTATACCTCTGTTACTTTTGAAGCATCTCACAATAATTGAAGCGTTTGCTAAATTTAGAAAGGGCAGTTTTTTCTGCCAGGCTGCCTGTGGGCTGTGTGGATTTCGGCGTGTTGTTGTGGGATGGATGCAAACAGTGATTTGGAATTTACTGGCTTGTTATCTCTTCTGCTTTCCCCATAGCTCAGTCCTGGTGGGTGGGTACCTAATACTTTACATCGATTCCTTCTTATTTGAGGGCATTAATCAGAATGTGTGTTTTTTTGGCACAGCAAGGTGCTAAGGCTGTTTTACATATGGCAAAGCTGAATTATCAGAAGGATAAAGCGTGATGTGCTGACTAAAATGAGCTCCCACCTGAACACATTGAAATTGCGCTATATTTTTAGCAATTTAAGGATAGGATTGTCATTCTTTTACCCCTAGTCGCATAGGAAGAACCGATAAATGACAAGTGTCCCGGTTTCTCCTGTTTACCTCGTGACAAGTCTTCTCGCGCTGTGAAAATCCCTTGGATCTAAAAATCTCTTTTTCTTTTTTCCCTCAGCCTGTGCTGTTTAATTTTTCTGAGCAACGTTTTATTTTAATTCTACGAAGCAATTTGAGACCCGGTTTCCCGAAGCGGAGCGATGCAAAGTGAACTCCCCTTTGTTTCAGTAAAATGTCTTGATGGTCAGCGAGAAGAAAGAACCATGTTTGAGCTCAGGTGTGTCGGGAGGAACCGAAGGCACCTTGCAGGAGTTATAATCCATTATTAATGTGCATCCCCTGGCACTCCAGCCTGCAGGGCTCTTTGTAACCTCAGAGCACAAGAACCGGTTTTCTGTTGGAGTCTCCAGAGAAAACTTCATCCTTGGGCTTCGTTTTGAAGTTTGCAAACAAGGCGGAAACAAAGCCAAAGGCGTCACCGTTGTGTTTTAATCTCTTTCCCACCCTTCTTTGTCTTGTTCTCCTCGTCTTGTTCTCCTCGTCTTGTTCTCCTCGTCTTGTTCTCTTTTCCTCTTTTTTCCTTTCCTGAGCTGTTTCTGCTCTGTTTCCATGTGCCCAGCACTCAGGAGGAAAATCACTCAGCAGAATGAAATTGCTTCTGTTTGTATTTAACATTCCAGCCAAGCAGGAGCGCAGGAGAAATCCCCACAGTGTCTGGAAAGACGTCCTTTTTCTGGAGTCACGTCTGGTCTGTTCCAGGCTGAAGTCGATCCAGTTACTGTGGGAGTGAAGCTGTGTGGTGTTCAGCCTGTCTAATTTTGGTTCTCATCCCCTAGTGTTTCTGTTGCATTTAATGATTTTCCCTGTGGCTTGAATGGTAAAGATGTGGTAACTGCTCGGGGATAGCTTAAAATCAAAGATGCGGTGTGGGTGTTGCTCTCAAGCAGAGAAGAAATTATGCTATTTAGGGATTTGTGCTGCTATTTCAGGGCAGTTTGGTAGGTCTGAGTTCTGAGAAGTGGTAAGAAAAAAGAATAATTGCTTTTGGGCTAGCGTGTCTCGTATGGTGTGTCCTGAAATGATCCTCGTGCACACGTTGAGTTGGAAGCAGTTCTGAGCCTCTCTGTGTGTGATTCACTCCCTGTCTCACCCTCCTGTTACACAGGACGGGAGGAGAAGGAAAAGATTCCCCTTGAAGCGTTGCTCCCAAGCTTGCTGCGCTGGATTTAAAACCCCAAACCACAGAGAATTCCCAAATGTAATACGGACACCAGTGTTTATTTGACTGGGACCCCATTGTGTTCGGAGTTGTGCAAACACGGGCAAGTCTCCTATTTAATTAAGGCTGGTTTTTATCAATTAAGATTCTCAAACAATCGAAGGGAGAAGAATAGTGAAGATAAGATCGCACGGTGATGCAGATGGGACAGAGTGCAGGTTGTGCTGGAAACTTGTTTGCAGCATTGTTCTGATCCATTACACCAATATTTTTAGTTGGTAACCTCTTTTTTTCTGTAGTTTTCTGTCTCTCCTTCCTTTTACAGTCGGGAAACAGCAAGCTTTGCTTTCACGAGAAGCTTAGCTGTGGTGGATATTTCTTAATAATGAACGTGATCAAGAAGCTGGAAATAAGGGGAAAATTCCCACCACGGGCTCAACCAGGGTTCGGCGAGCTTGCAAAAACATGGGAAAAGGCAGGTCAGTTTGGGTCTGGTGGTTACTGTTCTGGTAAGCTCAATAACTCTGTTCCTGAGCTGTTCACCTGCGTCTAACCGTGCTGGTTGAAGTTCTGGCCAGCTGACAGAATCAATGGGTCCCTGATGGGCCTCAGTGGAAAGCAAAGGTGTTAGGATTTGTGGCTAGATCACGATTTCTGTCGGCAGGGTGGGAATATCCCATTCACTGTGGTGGGCTGGATGCTGCTCTGGTGGCCCTGTTCTCTCCAGCTTCTCCTGGTGCAGGACCAGAGCGTTCCGGCAGCACAAGGTATCCCTGGTGATGGAGTAGGTGTTGTGAGGTGCCTCCTGGGTAGGTGGGCCCTTGTAGCTGTCTCTGCAGCCTTCCAAAATAAAGGGATGCTGATGCAAAAGCTACAGCCTGTACTTGTTCTCTCTTCGGGGGATTTGTAGAGCAGCAGGTTTACTGGATTTGTTCCTCTGTTGTGCAAGGAACGTGCCGAAGCTGTGCTTTTTGTCACTGCTGTGAGACTCCTTTTAACTGTGTCCCGGGTAATGCTGTAGGCTCTGGCACGTGAACCACAGCATCGCAGTGTTCGGACCTGAGCAGCTGCGTGGGCAGGAGAAGCTCCGTGGCACAGGGAAGTCGTTGTCTCACCAGCTTTGTGTGACCAGAAAAACCCCAACAAAAAGGGGAAGGGAGAGCCGCCTCTGAGACAGTTCTGAAAGCTCAGCCAGTCTGACCGTAGCTGACCCATCTTACCCTCACAGGGTGCCCTTGCTGTGTGTCCCCGAAGGACTTTGACTTCATTTTCAGCCCATTTCTCTGGGAATCACACGGTGATGGTGACCACCTCCCAGCCCTTCCGCGGGAGCTTCAGGCTGGACATGAGGAAGAAATTGTTGTCCCTGAGGGTGGTGAGAGCCTGGCCCAGGTTGGGCAGAGAGGTGGTGGCTGAACCATCCCTGGAGACATCCCAGGCCAGGCTGGACGGGGCTCTGAGCAACCTGAGCTGGTGAAGATGTCCCTGTCATGGCAGGGGGGGCACTGGGAGAGCTGGGAAGGTCCCTTCAACCCAAACTATTCCACGATTCTGATGGTGGAGGAAATAATCTAGTTCTTAATTTCATCCATGTACTGTCAACTAAGATGCTGACCCACTGGCCAAGGTGTGTTCCAGCAGGCTGTCAGAGGGGCCTTTGTGGGATAATTCAAGATACTCTGCTCCCATCCCAGCATCTTTATTTCCTTTTCCCTCAGATGAGAAAGATGTGAAAGACGCGTAATGGTGCGTTTTATCAGTGCGTTTTCCGTGGTGTGATTCATCCCCTGTGTTCTTGGCACGACGTTCTTTGGTTTGTTTTCTGGATATCCTGGCAGGTCTGTTAGTGCCAAGCACTGTATGGAAGTGCCCTGTGGCACAACCTGCTCTGCCCGTATGTCAGCTTGAAAAAAAAAAACCCAACGAAAAAATCCAAACAAAAAAACCCAGCTCATAATAGGAAGTCTTTATCCCGCATGCCAAGATGCCTGAGGCTTGTTAAATATATTCTACTTGTCAACAACTACCCGATTTAAGAAGTAGCCTTGGTGTGAATCAGCTTTGAAACAAGTTCATTTGACTCGAGGGATACTCGAAGGCATGAAAACAAGTTGGATCACAGTGGTAAAAATGTGCAGTGGTTTCCTGACCAAAAGCACCATCCAGTGACCCCTTGTTTTGTTTTGTTTCATTTTAGTCTCCTCTAAGCATTCAAGAATATAGAGATTTTCCTGGTTAGCAAATTTTTGGTGACTTCGGCGAGTGGAGGAGGCTTTACCGGGGCAAGTGTTTCTGGGAGCCGCTTGGTGTGTTTGTGGAGCACTTGAAGCAGATGATGCAAATTGAACGTCAGTGTGCAGGGGTTTGGGTGTAACAAGGCAAAACATCGTGACGCTTCTTCACCTGAAGTCAGTGTTGTCACCCCAAGAAAGGCCTGGAGGTGCTGGAGCGAGTTGAGAGAAGGGAACGGAGCTGGGGAAGGGGCTGGAGCACAAGTGTGATGGGAGCGGCTGAGGGAGCTGGGGGTTCAGCTGGAGAACAGGAGCTGAGGGGAGACCTTCTGATCTCTGAACTGCCTGAAAGGAGCTTGGAGCCAGGGGGGTCGGGCTCTGCTCCCCAGGAACAAGCGCCAGGAGCAGAGGNTGGACTCCATGATCTTGAGGGCCTTTTCCAACCAAAACGATTCTGTGATTACTCAGTGGGGTTCACTGGCCGCAGCAGCGGGTTCCTCACTGGTGTGTAAGTCCCGTGTGACGCTTGCGTGTCCCTCAACGGGTTCATCTGTAAAGCCCGAACTATGGCATCCATTTCCCAGGTGAGCTCTGCTCCCTGCCTGCTCTGAACTCCCCTGTCTTTCCTGCCTTGTCTGAACTCCCCTGCCCGCCCCGCTCCAGCAGCTCTGGCAGTCACCTCTGCAGGGAGCTGCTCCGCACGTGCTGGCTCTGCGAGCCCGTGCCTCCTTTCGTTTCTCCCCAGCCCTCCTTCTCTTTAAACTGCATTATCACAGGTGCTGGTTTGTCCACACGTCCCACTCTCCGTGGGCTGCTGCTCCGAGATTTGGACGCTAGCTGCGTCTTTTCTTGCAACACAGCTTCAGATGAGCTGCTTGGATAATTAGGCAGCAATTAGGTGCCCAGTGCCTCTGAACTAGCAGGAGATCTTATCGTGGAGCTTTTTCCGCCATCGTTGCTGATTCAGAGATAATTAGAACATGTCAGATTTGGTGACATTTGATTGTTGTCTCTGTCTCCCCCACGTTTTTCCTGGATGATGGTGTTGTGGGAAGAGGCAAAAGGGGACAGCTGTCTTGGATCATACTTATGAAAAATATCGTTTCTCCGGAGATTTTATTGTTGTTGTTGAACTTAAAAACATTTCTGCTTTGTTTTCTAGGCCAGCGGTGTAGGACCATAGAGTGGTGCTGTCATTGGAGCCTGTATAAGGTCTGACGGCCTCAGCTTTAAGAGCTAGGAGCTTTGGGCTGCTTCTCGTTCATATCTAGTGGAATCGCTTGGCAGAGGTGGCTCTGGATGGTCATCCCTGTGTGGCACGGAGGGATGCGATGGCTTCCCTGAGGTCCCACCGACCACCAGTGGTCGCACTGGGAGTGGGAGTCCGTTGTTTGTTGTGTGTATTGAAGGAGCACAACTTCTTCCCGGCTTGGGAAACAAAACCATATTTAGTGTGGCCCCATCTCTGTCTCTCCTGAGATGTGGGGAGGTGATATTTCTGGAAATGAGGAGGGAAATGAACATCAGGCTTGTAGTGTTTTGTGACAAGAGTAGGGACCAGGCACCCTACCTAAGGGCATCTCCTCAGGCTGGAGGAGACCTGGGTTTGGACAGGCAAAGGTTAATTCGGTGATTTCCCTCCATCTCTTTGGGATGTGTCCAGAGGAAGAAGAAGGCAGAGTCAGCCTGGAGGTCTCTGCTGCCTTCAAAAAACTGATGATGAGGTTTTGGGCACAAGGTTGTGGGTTTGACATGTGGGTAAAATGGGAATAATTTTGCTGATGCTGCTGCCAAAGGGTACAGGGGGTGTGTTACTAGTGTGATTCCTCACTTGATGTCTAATCCAGCTCCGCATTCACCGTGTTTCAGTCATCGGGCTGGGTCAGTGATTTGTAAATGGGGCTTGTAGATGCTCACGTAAGATCAATACTACTGAACTGCAGCCTTTTAAGTGCCTCGAGCTTGGGCTTTTGCGTGGGGAAATTTTAGTGGATGGTAGCATTTGTCCTCATTTCAGACTTATTTTTCTCTCACAGCTTCCCCTATAAATTCCAGCAGCTTTCTGGAAATTGAGCCACTTTGTTTTTGCTCCTGCTGCTGAAGCATAAGGCTGGGTACAGGTTGCTCATTTGTCAGGAGCGCTGCCTTCTTTTTGTGCGAAGCTCTCTGGCTTCCTTGTACCAGCGTGGGGAGAAAGATGAGCACAGTCAGGTCTCCATCGCCCCGGGTGGTGGGCAGAGGTGAGGCACATGGGGTAAATGGGTTGTGTTGATGCTGTGGGATGCAGTGGGGAGGGTGCTGCGGAGATGATGGAGATGCCCCACTCCATAATTTGGGTCCAAGGGCGATTGTTCACTTAGGTTCACATGTCCCCGTGCAGCATCTGGAATGCAGCTGGGGCTGTTCAGGCTGGAGAAGAGAAGCTGAGAGGGGATCTTATCGATGCTGATAAACATCTCCAGGGTGGGTGTCAAGAGGATGGACCAGGCTCTGTTCAGTGGTGCCCAGTGACAGGATGAGGGGCAACGGGCACAGACTGAAACACAGGAGGTTCATCTGAACATGAGGAGAAACTTCTTTCCTTTGAGGTGCCAGAGCCTGGCCCAGGCTGCCCAGAGAGGTTGTGGAGTCTCCTTCTCTGAGACATTCAAACCCGCCTGGATCCTGTGTGATCTGCTCTGGTGACCCTGCGTTAGCAGCTGGGTTGGACTGGGGGATCTCCAGAGGTCCCTTCAACCACAACCGGTCTGGGATTCTGTGGCTCCAGTCAGACACGGAGAAGTGATGAGGAACAAGGAGATGAAGTCGCATGGATGGGGAAAATCAGCGATTTGGGATCTGCCTTGCTTGTTTCAAGCCCTGGAAAACGCTGCGTTCGAGGAGAACGTGCCCTGATGGTCCTGCTTGGAGCAGGAGGTTGGAGTGGAGCCTTGCAGGGGCTGCTTCTGCCCAACACTTGCAGTTTCTGTGAGCCGTCAGAACAGGTCTCCTCTGCTGAGCCCTGCTGCCCACATCCAGCCAGCAAACCTGTTCCGACTCAAATACCCAGTCGGATAAAGCCTGAGCGTGAGGATGATGATGATGCAACACGACTCTCCAGGCGGTTCCAGCCCAACTGGAGGTGGTTTTCCAGAGTTAACCTTGATCCCAGTGGTGCATACGCTGTCGCTGACACAGCTTTACGGGCTCGGGAAGGTCCCTGGTGTGTACGTAGGTGGCTGTGGACCATTATCGCAGCTCTTCAGGTCGCCGAGCAGGTGAGGTGTGTCTGCTGCTGATGAAATGAACCTCCTGTTGCGCCGGGCCGGTGTTTGCACAACTCCTGTACATAGGCGGTTTAGAACAGCAGGCGTTTCACCCGCGTATCCGACTGACGTGGAGGGCTTAAGTTCAATTACTAACGCTCCTGCCTTCTGTTGGGTGTCCGTGCTTAACCCGTGCTGGTATAAATGGGGATTCTCAAAAGGGTTGTGAGTTTGGCTGGAATAAAAAGGAGTGTGGGGGGTATGTGGAGGAGGAAAAAATAGACGTTTCTTCCCTCTTGACATGTTTACAGCCTGGAGAGCTTGGAAAGAGCATCTTGAAACGCCAGGCAGTGAGGATTAATGTCCTTGCTTCTGAGAAGGCTGATGAAAGGGGGAAAGAGGGCGAAGTTACAAAACGCTGGTTTGTTGTGCCAGGAGCCGTGAACCGCAGCAAACAGCCACGGGGGGCACTGGCGGCAGAGCAGAAACCCCCCTTCCACCGCCGCTCTGTCTGCTCGGGGTTAAACCTGCGCCGTCCCGACCCGCGCTCCGTGCAGAGCCCGAGTCTGACGCCTGGAAAGGTGTTAAAAAGGAGATAAAATTGCTGTAGCTGGAATAATCCTTCCGAGTGCTTCTCCCGCAGCTTAGGAATGCAAAAAAGTGCATTAGAGATGAAAACTGAAAATTTTGCTGTTGCGGTGACTTAGATGAAGGTTACTCGCTCCAGCCGTGCAGTTGCTCAGTACAATTAGTGCTGGACTGTTTAATGAATTAACATTAACGTAAGTTGCCTTTCTCTTGTGCCGCTTTTGCGTATGGGCTCTGCTAATAGTGCTTTCAGATAACCACTCCCCTGTATGCAGCTGGTGAAATAATAGGGATTATTACATCTATTGGAAAAAGGCTTTTGAAACTCTGCTTCAAGAAGTTTGCCTTATTATTATTATTATTATTTTATTATTATTATTATTATTGTTTTATTATTATTATTGTTTTATTATTATTATTATTGTTTTATTATTATTGTTGTTTTATTATTATTATTTTATTGTTTTCTGAGGTGCAGGAGATGCCCTGCACTGGGTGGTCTGGGTGAATTTCCATCCCCCAAACAGTTT
Source organism: Pampusana beccarii (assembly GCA_013399365.1). Classification (NCBI taxonomy): domain Eukaryota; kingdom Metazoa; phylum Chordata; class Aves; order Columbiformes; family Columbidae; genus Pampusana; species Pampusana beccarii. The sequence goes on from VWYH01005798.1 coordinate 123,140, forward strand.
GCTAATAATTCATGTGCTCACAGACGCACATTTCTGCATCACGGTAGATTCCTGAGGTGCAAAGGCCAGAATATTTTGTCTGTGATCTGTCCTGGCCATCTCCATCAATGCAGGAGCATTCCCAGCACCACAGCCTCCTCCTGGTGAGACTGGAGTGTAAATGTCGATGAGAGGTTGGATCCTGATTTAAAAGCTTCAAGCAATATCCTCTTTGTCTTTAGTGAAAAGTGTTTCAACAGCTGATTAGTGTCACTGTTAAAAATAGACATCTTATTTCTGTTGTGGATTTTTATTTTAGCTTCTGCTCTTGGTTGCTCAATCTTGCTTTGTCTCTGCTTAGATTGAATTAATTCTCTGGTGTCAAGTATTCTCTGTTGGTAAACACTTTCAGACTGTGATGACAAACCTGCATTATAAACACATGTGTATGTAGCGCCCCTTCATGTGTTGATAGCATCTTGAATAGTTGCACTTAAAATAATAAGGAAATAGTAGTGTGTTTATTTCTTGTGCTTCCATTTAGTCTTTCAACTGAAATGAAGTCTCGTTGCTTTTATCTGAATTCCTTTCAAACAAACACAATGCTGCTCTCCGAGTTGATGATTGAGGATGATGTGTAATTCCCATCAATTGAAATGATGAGGGAATAAAGTGATTCTGGTAACTTTTAGTCTGTTTACGTTGGAGCTGCTTGGTCTGTGCGGTCCGCAGGGAATTTATTTGTATCGATGATGCATTTCTCACCCTCCAGACTGGCTGTTGCACTTGATATTGTGAAGGCTCCATTCAACACCTTTCAGAGGGAGTAAAGAATTCCAGCAAATCGTGTGGTCGGGAAAGAAAACAGGGTCCTTGTGCGGAGCTCTGGGAACAGCATGTGGAGAGCGGCCACCGGCTGCCTCTTCTGGAGCTGCCGTTCCTCCCAACCTCGTTTTAGCTGCCGAAAGCTATTTCTAGATCAGTAAGGTCATGGTGGTGTGAGGTGACATGTTGAGGTCCCCATGTCCACGAGTGTGTGTCCCTGGGGGCTCCATGCTGGGCAACCAGCTCAACCTGAGCTGGTGAGGATGTCCCTGCTCATGGCAGGGGTGGCACTGGGTGACCTTGGAAGGTCCCTTCCAACCTGATCTATTCTCTGATTCTATGATTACTCCTTCTCTCCATCACCTGAAAGGCTGCAGACAGCAGATGCAAGTTGGACACCCAAGTAATGGAATGAGGTGAGACAAGTCCCACCTGAGATGACCACGATCCTGGTCTATTGTGCTGGGAGCCCACAGCTATGGTTTGGGGGTGTAAGACAACCTGCTGTGTGCTATGAAGTTAGAAAGGAGAGGAAGGTTGCTTTTTATTTAAGAGTAACCAATTCTGGTGGAAAAAAAACCAACCAAAAAGCCCAACCGACCACCAGACAAGGCTTTAAACACGCGAGCTTTGTGTAAGCCTTGCCTAAGCCTTTTGTGTCGTCGCAGCTAAGACAATGCTAGCAGGAGAGCGTTTGGCTGAGCTAAGAATAGCAGGTTTCCTTGAGAAATGTTTGTGTTTATTTTGGTTTTGTATTTTTAAATTGTCGGAGCCTTTGGTGACCTTTTTCTTAAGGGTCCTAGAAGAATAGCCCGATCGGAGGGTATTGTTGTAATAGGGAGGGCAGTTGTGAACTGCGTTAGTTCTCTGGCTTCTTCCTTGTGACCTGCAAGGTTTTACTGGCGAAATGGGAAAAAAAAAGAAAACAAAACAAAACCCATGAAGTAGACACATGTCTGAACTTTGTTGCTATTGCTGCTGGATTAAAGGTAGAGCAGGCTGGCGTGACATCTGCGTTCATGCTATTTCTAGGTTGCCATTGTCTGCGGGGCCATTGTAACTTAAGTAGAAGGGACTCTGCCTTAAAGGGAATGTGTAAAGACTATATCTTGATTAAAAGGATGGAGCACAAAAATCTGTGAAAAATTATTTCTAAGTCTTTGCTGGGACAGGTCTGGTGTGAAGTCCTGCTGAAAGCTACCGAGGCTCCTCTGTGCAGATGAAGAGTTGTTTCCCTGGGAGCAGTTTGCTGGGGGTATAACTGACATCAGCAGAGATGAAGGGATGAGGAGATCATAGAATACAGGATGGTTTGGGTTGGAGGGACCTTCCCAGCTCCCCCATTCCCCCCCTGCCATGACAGGGACATCTTCAGCAGCTCAGGTTGCTCAAAGCCCCGTCCAGCCTGGCCTGGGATGTCTCCAGGGATGGTTCAGCCACCACCTCTCTGCCCAACCTGGGCCAGGCTCTCACCACCCTCAGGGACAACAATTTCTTCCTCATGTCCAGCCTGAATCTCCCTCCTTTAGTTTAAAACCATCACCCCTTGTCCTATCACAACAGGCCCTGCTCAAAAGTCTGTCCCCAGATCGAAGGATAGAAATGCCAGGAATGGAAAACCCATGATTGGTAGAATGATGCCCATCTTTGAAATTATATTTTTGCAATGATTCGTCTGCTGGGAAACACCAGTTGAGCCTTTTTTTTTTCTTTTTTTGAGGGATGGTTTTTTTAGGATTTTTTCAAGGGATTTTTTTGAATGAAGGAGTTGGACAGTAGCGAGAAGGGATGAGGGAAGGGTAGTGCCACACGGGGAGGCAAGGACATAATGGTGATAGAGACTGAGAAAAGGGAGCAGGTCTGGAAGAAGAAGTGACTAAAATATCATGAGTGAGACACTTAGATGCACGAGAGGTTAGAGCATCAAAGCTGTATTTTTAAGACAGAAAGAAAATGTGTATTTGGACTTCTATTTTCTTTATTGTGGGTAACCATTGTCTGTTAGCTGTCTCACAGGGAAGCTGTAAGCAAGACAAAGTAGGTGGAATTTACTTTTAGTGAAGCTGTGATTTAGTACTACCCTTGCTCTTAGAGGGACACGAGGTAAAATTACAGCCTCAGAGAGATTCGCAGTACAGCAGCTAGCACTCTTCTTACCCTGCGATTAAAAGAACAAAAGAGAAAGAAAAGAATCAACCCTTTTTGGCAGTCAAGAGAAAGTAAAAAGCCAAACTATCTTTGTGTCAGAGGACCTAGTAATATTCACTGGCTCAAGCCCTGGCTGGTGGCTTGGCAAGTGCTGGAGGTAGAGAATCACAAATGAAAGACCATGATTTATGTGCTTGTCTTTCTTATGTGCCTAACGAAGTGTATAATTAATAGTGAAATAAAGTGTAGTGGGGATTCATATATTTATATCATCTCTCCATTTCACAATAGAGCGTATATCCTGGTTGGAAGGCCCAAACTCTTGTTGAATTTTAATTGCCTTCCCCTGCTGATCATACGGTAAAGTTTGTTGGCTAATTAAGGGCGATTTCTGAATCAGGATTCTGTACACACAAAATACCCTGTTATTTTCTAATCTGTCTAGACAGGTCACCTAATCCAGTATTAAAATTAAAATCCTGAAGCAGGAGGGGAAAACGGTTTTTTTTGAAGCTTTCAAGTAAAGAATCCACATGGGTTTACTGAAGCCAGGATTAGGAAAGCAATACTTAACTGAAACAGTTCAACTTCTATAGGATGTAGAGGGCAGGAAAGATGTTTCTTTACTGTGTAAAATCACAGAATCATTTTGGTTGGAAAAGGCCTTTAAGATCATCAAGTCCAACCATTAACCCAACACTGCCAAGTCCACCTCTACCCCATGTCCTGAGAACCTCATCTCTGTCTGTTCAACCCCCCCAGGGGTGGTGACTCCCCCACTGCCCTGGGCAGCCTGTTCCAATGCCCCACAGCCCTTTGGGGAAGAAATTGTTCCCAGATCCAACCTCAACCTCCCCTGGTGCAACTTGAGGCCGTTTCCTCTGCTCCTGGCGCTTGTTCCTGGGGAGCAGAGCCCGACCCCCCTGGCTCCAAGCTCCGTTCAGGTAACTCCAGTACGAGTTGTTTCAGCCGTGGGTTTATAATGGCTCACAGATGAGGAAGGACTAGCCAGATTAAGATTTATTTCTTCTTGAAGAAGAGATGGCTGGGATCATATATGAAACTCTTTAGCATCGAGGAGATGTGAACAGGGAATGGCTGTCCAATGTTTCTTACAGTTTTGGGGGATGTCCTGAATTTTCCTTGCGTAGCGGTTTTGAAACCACGAAAGGGACATTAATATTTGCGTAGGGTTAGCTCCTCACCACTAAATTGTTGCAAAAGCCAGAAGTAGGTAAGGATTCAAAAGTAAGTTGGCAATTGCAAGGAGAAGTCCCCAGGGGTCTGGACATGCTCTCTACCTTACAATGTCCTTACTGGACTTACTGCTGGAAGCTGGTACTGCCGGAAGAGGATCTTTCCTCTTTGACCAGCCCCAAACTTGTCAACGTGACTTCTTGTGGCAGTTCTTGTGTCCCCTTTATTAACTGTACTGCTTTTCCCTTCATAGCCCAGTGGTGGACTTTCCCGAAGCTCTGAGTACAGAGATCCCAATGTTCAGGGCCCATCTTAACAATCATAAAAGAACCCAGAGGAATTTAACTTCTTGTTAGATTAAAAGTCAGTAAGTTGACATACTTGAGAGGGGAGGTAAAGGACCAGTGATTGATCCACTGTATCTTGTGATAAGGAAATGGGCCCAAGAAAAGTAGTGGCTCAACCACAAGAAAAGATAAAAATGATGGTGGAAAAAACATTTATTTATAGGAAACCCGTCTCCTTCCTATTGTCCCACACTTGTGTATAGAGAAAAGTTATGCTTCCTCTTTGGTTTAGTTTGTGACTAGAATGTTGCTCCTCATCTCTGTGGTGTGTTTGTGTGAGTCTTTCGAGACATGATCTCATTTTTCCTGCCAGCCTCTGACTGGTGAAGATTTAACTTGCACGTCATGGAGCAGTTCCTGACTAACTTTGTTGTCCTTCTTAAACTGGGGACTCCAGAACTGGGGTACTGGGCTCCTCAGTTTAAGAAGAATAAGGAATTACTGGTTGAGTCCAGTGAGGGCTACAAAGATGATGAGGGGTCTGGAGCATCTTTCTTATGGAGAGAGACTGAGAGAGCTGGGGCTGTTCAGCCTGGAGAAGAGAAGCTGAGAGGGGATCTCATCAATGCTGATCAATATCTCAGGGTGGGTGTCAGAGGATGGACCAGACTCTGCTCAGTGGTGCCCAATGACAGGATGAGGGGCAACGGGCACAGACTGAAACACAGGAGGGTCCATCTGAACATGAGGAGAAACTTCTTTCCTGTGAGGTGCCAGAGCCTGGCCCAGGCTGCCCAGAGAGGTTGTGGAGTCTCCTTCTCTGAGACATTCAAACCCCCCTGGATCCTGTGTGATCTGCTCTGGTGACCCTGCGTTAGCAGCTGGGTTGGACTGGGGGATCTCCAGAGGTCCCTTCAACCCCAACCAGGCTGGGATTCTGTGAACTCCTGAGGGAGGCCTTCCGTACCTGGAGTGCCGTGTTCCTGTTTATTGTAACCCATTCTGAAAATCCACTTTTGGAGCTGATTAAGATAGGAAAAAAAACCCACAAAACCAAAACAACCCAAACCACAGTCCTGCCCCACATGAGGAAAGGCCGCAGGAGAAACGAATCAGCATCAAAGCCAAGTAGACACAAGCCCTGAGGTGTCCAGAACTGGAAACCTGAGCCGTCTCACCAGCTGCTGTAGGGAAGGAGTTTTTCATTCTCCTCTTACCTGCTTGCTCCAGAGCTTCACTGTTTCTTGTGGAACTGGGGAAAAAACCAGTCACTGCTGCTTCTTCAAACCCTCGTACTGCTTGTGAATCCAGCTTGCTCAGGAGTAAGTCCGGGGCCTGGTTTTGGCTGCTCGTGGCTTTTCCGCTTGTCAAATGACCATGTTTCATGACTCTTTCCCCATGGACTAGAAAGCATTGGATGCTCGACGTGTTTGACTTCAGCTTGGAAATAACTCTCCGACATTCTGTGACAAATATCTGCTAGCTGAAATCTGTTGGTGAGATGTCCATGTCCAGCCTGAATTTCCCCTCCTTCAGTTTAAAACCATCACCGCTTGCCCTATTGCAACAGGCCCTGTTGGAAAGTCCTCATCTTTCTTATCGGCCCCTTTTAAGTACAGAAAGGGCACTTTGTACTTCATTACTATATACGATCATATACTGCAGTAGTCCAGTGACACCTTAAGCACAAAGGTTTGTCTCTTCTTCTGGTGATGCAAGAGGGAAACAGGAGTCTTTGACACTCATCAAGCGTTGGGAGAACTGGGGAAGAGCTCTGGAGTACCCAGCTGCTTGACAACAGGTAGAGCCAGCATACGAGCCCCTTGGATTTCTCTGTGTTCCATAAGTGTTGGGAAGGGAGGACGGTAAGGCTGGGAATTGTGTGTGGGCTTTGTCCAAGTCACTGGGCACCAGGTGATTCAAGGGCTGGTGAATCCTGGGCTGGGTTTGTCCTTTGCAAGTCAAGACTGAGGTCTTCTTCAGCCCGGTGAACTGTGGGTGTCTACTCTGTTCCTTCCCCTGTTCTTGAGGGACAGGTGTGAACCTGTTCAGGATCAGCTGGCTGGACAATGACATTTGCCTATGAGGACATCTACACTGGTGGTCCCTGGTTAAGGTTAAACTTTAACCATCAAATCTGGCCGCGTACTAAAAGAAGGTGGTGGCACCCAAGAACTAAGGGTAGAGACAGTTAAAAAGATGGGTTCTAGGGGTTTGCAAAGAAAAAATAGGATATTGCTTGGAGGAGCAGTTGGATGCCTTGGGTGGGTGGAGGTAGAATTGGACCAGTCAGGACTAGTGTGGGTTTAAACCTCTCGCATCAAAGAGCGAGGCTTATCCCGATGTGGCAGGACAGCGCTGGCTCTGCATCGTGCGGCTGTGGATTTTGAGCTGGCCGTCGTTGGCTTTCATCGGTTGAACCGTTTTTCCCTCTGTGCTGTTCCTGTAATGGTTGGTTTGATGTCTGATCTTTGAGCTAAATCCTCTTTACCTACTCCCGCAGCTGTATAATCTCAAGCTTATGCTTTGTGGTTGCCACAGAGGCAAAGTGAATCTTCGTTGCTGTGTTGTGCAGCTTGTCGGCAATTGGCGTGTGGTTTTCCTTTTCCTTTTCTTTTTCTTTTTTTTAAAGTCTATGCCACAAAATTGCCACTTTTGAAGGTTATATAAAGAGATGGGAGTTTGAAAATCCTTTGACTTCTCTGGAAATAGTCTACATGGTACGAGAGGGTGGAGATTTCTGATGTTTCCAGCACTGGTGCTCTAGGCCAAAAAGTTGTTACATCCCAATTTGACCTCACTTTTCCTTCCTATGCATCCCATTTTGAAGGCTGGGTCTAGCGCACGAGTTTTCTTTCTTCCCTGCTGGACTTTTTAATTTTACAGACTTCCTTTAGGGTTTTTAACCGCGGAGCACAAGCCTGGGCCGAGTTCCCTGAACGCGCTTCTTTGCCTTTTTTTCCGTAGGTTCCTTAGAAAGAGAGCTTGGACGGCATGCAAAGTTGTGAAATATCTGCAGACAGCACGGATGATCCTCTTAGTAGTGGCCTACGGAGAAAACGACAGCCTCGAATAGTGGTTATCGGTGCTGGGCTCGCGGGCCTGTCGGCAGCGAAAGCGCTCTTGGAAAGCGGGTTCACGGATGTCACTGTCCTCGAGGCGACCGACCGCATCGGGGGCCGCGTGCAGAGCGTGAAACTCGGTAAGAAACAGCGGTTTGGGGAGCGGAATGAAGCCGGGGAGGCTTGGTGCTGCCACGAGGTTAATTTGGCCTTGTAAACGTGCTTTTGTGGCCGATGTGCGTGCGCGAAGAGGTTGTTTGCGGCGTGATGTTGTCGGGAACATCGGTCCTTGGGTTGTTTTTGGGGTGGGTGGGTGAATCTGAGTTATTTTGTGTGTCTCTTCTGAGGGAGGGCTGCTCTAAACCTGTGTTTCTGTGAAAAAAAGATCTTGATGGCTGTTTGCACTCGTCCAGGGAGAGCTCTGTGTAACGAAGCATTCTGTGATTAAATAACCGTATTGAGACGCTTTCCACCAACGTTTTCAAGCTTGACTCTGGACTAGGAGCAGTCGGTAAATCTCCTGGCTGGTGAACGGCCGTTTCTCAGTGACTCACATCACTTGCACAGGGGTGAGCTCTATGCGATTCCATTTCACAAGCAGCCTCATTCGTTTCCCTAGAACTAACTCACTGCCTAGGGCACTACCCAGCGTGAATCAGGCTGCTGTCAAAAAAACCTCTTCAATGTCTCCCTTCATCCTGATTCGCAGCTTTCCCACCTCTGCGGCTTCTTTTCTCAGTGTGTCACAAAGGTGCAGACACTGGGTATTTTAATCCCGTGTCGATTGGCAGGGCTTGTAAAATCCCTAAATGAAAAACCAGTGGAACAAACGTTGCCCTTTGCAGCACAGCAGTCAACCGAACTTTCCCTGGTATGGAGAAGGGCATTGCCTGTCTCTCTTCCACAGGAGGCAAAAAGCTCCTTGTTTTACTGAATTGCCTTCCTGATTTCGATTAACTAGTTCTGTTTCTGATCCCACTCTCTGCTTATTAACTGTGGCCTCTTGCTGCCCTCCTTTCTTTTTATTTGTCAGGTGCTGGCATCAATTTAGTGTATTTTACTCGATAAATTCACCACAGTAAATAAACAGCAGTGTCCTATGAACTTTCAGAAGGGAAATGAATGAAAAGGCAGTCGGAGAAATCTAATCTCCAGGGTTTGAATAGGGCACTTTACATTCTGCTGTGACTTGGCATAGAGGTTAGAATAGGAAGTGTGTCCTTTGCTCACAGTACGCTGTATTAAAAATATCCTGGATCGTGTCTGCGGGAGGAGGGAAGTGTTAAAGACCTGAAATCTTCAGGGAGCAATATATAATATTTTCAGTACACCTGTGAAATGGTTTTGTGGTACTACTATTGCGACCAATTCTCTCACCTTTGGACACCACTGGTTATTCGTATCTTTGCTGGGAATCTACCTCCTGTTCGCTAACACTTCTTAACTGGCGTGAGACAGGAGCTCAGTCTGGTGGAGATCTTGCAGTTTGTAATTTGTTACTTGCAGAGCAGGGGACTAGAATCCAAATTCTTGATCTTTTAATACTTTTCTTAAAACCGTAAACTGCCTTTTCTTATCTTCGGCAAACCGTCAAGGTTATACCGCGTGGCTATGGACCGCAGTCCTCTCCCAAGGTGGGTTTATGTTCTGGCCCCTTGTGTGCTTTGTAGATTTACGTGCCATTTAGCCAAACAATTTTGGAGTTCTAGGTGGTGAAATCTGCACCTACTCAGAGCCTCCTTGGTCCCTGATGTGCAAGCAAAAGGGCAGCGTGGCCCTGGGCTGTATTTTTTTCCTTCTGCACTCCCTGAAGCAGCGAGATTGTACCTGGGGCGTGCAAGACCTGCTCATTTCTTAGAACTGGCCAAAACTTGCAAAAAAACCTGTTACAGAAGTGCTTCTTTGGGGTTTTCGAAGTACACAACCACTTTAATGTGCTTGGCATCTAAATGTTAAACTTCTCTGGCCACTTGACTGAAGATCTGATTTAAATCTTTGGCAGAACTAAGGTGGCACCTTCTCAGGGTTTATATCCTGATATTTCCACTCCCACTGAGCCCCGCTGGGCCTTGCAGGGGACAACACACTTGCATAAAGTACATTGGTGCTCAGCACGGGGGAATAATTTGGATTTTCAGAGGTCGGGTTCATCATTTCTAGCACAGGTGAGGCAGAGAGTTTTTGTGCTTCTGGACTGCGTGTTTCTTGTGCACGATCTAGAACACCCGTGTCCGCTGCAGATATTTCATGACAGGGTGCCCAGGGAATAGTCAGGGCTGCAAAGGGAAATTTGCAAGTTCCTGGGTGTATTCAGAAGGTTCGATACGCAATCCTTGCATTCCTTTGGAAAATTGCTGGTGTGGTATATTGTTGTGTATAGGCCTCTTTCCCCTGGTGCTTGTGTCTCGGGATTTATATTCACAGAATGGCAAGCAGATTTTTTTTCTGTTTTTTTTTGTTGTATTGGATGTTTTGTTTGTGAAACTAAAATATTTTAAGGCCTTGAAAGTGGATCAGTTATCTCTGTTTAAAAAGATGTTATTTAATTTTACGCTTTGAAATAATTTATCATGTAACTTAGGCTAGGTAAGTGGTGATACGCTTGGTAGCGGTGATAGTGAGTTTCTAAGTATTACAGGCAAGAATGACTGTTTTTAATTGGTTGCTATTTGATTATATTCCACGCAGTTTCTAAAAACAGAAGAACTTGGAACGCATGGCAATTGTTACCGAGCACCAGTACGACGGGACATGCTGGCTTATTTTTTTTTCATTTCAAAGATCAGGTGCCCTGTAAATAAGAGCTCTATGGAGGAGGATTATTAGTGTATTCCTGCCGCTGCTCTGGCATGGGAGGATCGTGTTAACGAGGTGATTGCATTAACGAGGTGATGGCCACACGCAATATTTATGAGCCATCGTTCCTGCCAGGCCGGGTGCTCTGGGACTGTGTTGGAGTTTGTGGAGCCCTAAATATTCGCACGTTTGTGGGCTGATGCTGCGCATGCTTTGGTTTTAGGTACATGCAGAAATTTTGTGCTCTGGTGGCCTGTAATGTGTATTTTGAAGGACAATCAGCGTGCTCCTTAATGACAAGGGGGTTGCTTGAAAAACAAGATACACGGAGCTTCCCTTGGAGGTGGTTTCTCAGCTGGAGAGCAGCGTTTCTTGGAGCTTTCACCCATTAAACTTGACTGTGTTATAGTGCTGCAGCATCTTTCTATCTGACCATATATTCCCATGTTAAGCAGTATATGATGAATGGTTTATTGGGGGTCAGAGCCCTGGCGCAAACCCTGTTAGTTATAGAGAAGGGAGACAGTGGGGCTGACCAAACTCTCGTGTTTTGCAGGTGTATGGACGGAGACTAAACACGTTTGGTGTTTAACCTAACAGGGCATCTTTAAAAATAATTTTCAAAGGCATAAATAATAAAATATAACCTGTTTATTCGTTTGGGGAATGGAAGTGCATTTTTATATTGCAGTTCATCTAAGGTTTATTTGTAAATAAGTTGCATTTTTAATCACAGAACGAGGTTCCGTATGTTGCTATCCCAGGGCAACCTGTTTTATCCTGTGTTTCCCTGCTGGAGGTGCTTTTCTTCCTATGTCTGGGTATCCATCCCCTCCTCTCAAACACAGTGGATGTTTGAAGTCTTTAGGTACTCTATTCATTCCCTACAACTTTAATATTTATGTAAGTGTCCTTCTATGTCCTTTTTGCAATAGTACCTGTGGCTTCTTACAGCTCTTATCCTTCCCAAACCCCCTTCATAACACATGGCTTCTCTGTTTTCTGGTCATGTTCTTGAGTTCAGGCTTAGAGAAGATGCTTTAGCAAGAACAGAGCAGCTGGAAACAACCGTGATAAGAACTGGGAACCTAAAATATTCGGACTTCCGCCTTAAGTATCAGGGGTATGTTGCCGGGCTGTAACTTTATTGGAAACATCCTGTCATTCCAGCACTACCTCAACTTGTATCCTGAAGGTTTGAAGAACACCGTCTAACAGAAAACTCACTTAACTGGTGTTCAAACTTGTTGTCATTGGGCCATTGTTTTGCTTTTACACTTGTACCTTTTATTTAGGGTCGAGTGCGACAAGCTTTCAGGAAAATGGGCTTCGATAACTGGTTTTCTGGGTTTACTCCCCTGCAGGGCACGCCACTTTTGAACTGGGAGCTACGTGGATTCATGGTTCACATGGAAACCCAGTCTATCATCTAGCAGAAGACAATGGTTTACTTGAAGAGACCACTGATGGCGAGAGAAGTGTTGGGCGGATCAGTCTTTACTCCAAGAATGGGGTGGCTTATCACCTCACCAACAACGGGCAAAGGATCCCGAAAGATGTGGTTGAAGAATTCAGTGATTTATACAACGAGGTGGGTGTTCAGCTGCTTTTTCAGGTTTGCCTGGAGCATTGGGACCTCTTGACAGTTATAATGTTCCAGATACTGGACAAAGGTAGAAAACCATTAATGTCTTTAGTTTCTTTGCAAAAAATCAACTATTAGCTTGCTCTTATCTGCTCACATTTGTCCCTGATGTGTGGGATTAACTCACTGTTGTTAGGAAGAACAATCTTTCCACATTTGTCATCAATTTAATCACTTCCAGCAATAACTGCTGAGGAGATCCAGTCATTTGCTTTAGAAAGTTGCTGCTTAATTAAAAGAGTAAAGGAGGGATCAGATTACTAAACAAAGTAGAATGCGAAACCTTAGCAACAACCAGCTAAATATTGTAGCTCTGTGACATTTTATTGGTGTTATAAATACCTTAGTGTGCTGCGTAGTGTGCAAAGGTTGGTGCAGCATCGTAGGAATTGCAAGTTTCCTTGTGTCAGAAGGAAAGGAACATGTTTTCTAGTAGATCCAGACCAGCACAGACTTCAATTTAAGTTTATTTTAGCTTCTTTTGTTCAGTGGTCAGTGATGTTCTCTTCAGTTACTGTAGGTGAGGGCCTTGGTATGTGACAGAAGAACCAAAGGGGAAAGAAACCAAACCAAACCAAACAAGCAAAACGCAAACAAACAAAAAACCAAAGCAAACAAACAAACAAAAACCCCAAAGGAAACAGAAACAAACCAGCAAAAAACCAAACCAAACACACAAAAACAAACAAAAAACCCTCAAGGAACTAAACAACTACAGATGCAGACCTAAAAGTACTAAATAGAAGCCTGGAAGATGGAAATGAAAATGCAAGTTTAGTGGAAATATGAACCTCTGCTAGAGAAGCAATAAACCATTGTTAGACTCTTAGACAAAAAGGGCCCAATTTATTTTCATGTGACTTGGCACTGCCGCTGTCATCCTGGTGTTTATTCCAGAGGGAAAATGAGGTTTCTTACTGATCTGTGTGTTGAAGACCTGTGAAAGACTGAGATTAGTTCTGTCTGCGTTCAGTAGGAAGATTTGGCCTTAGGTAGAGTGAAGTGAAAGGAGGAGATTTGCCAGAGTTAATGATGATTATTCCTCATGTTCTTTTGTATGTCACTTATGAAATACATGTAGGGGGGGTCAATGCAAAATGATTAGTCCTCCAGGTAATTTGACCTCTCGGTGGGTTGTATAAGCCAGAGCAAAATGTTATTTTCGTTGGGCTTTAGCCATGCCTAAAACCTTCGGATTTTCATGTGACGGTGAACGTCACCAGGATTTGACTCTTGGCTAAACACACACTAGATTCAGGTTACTCTTGCATGTTTTATGTTTAAAAATATGTCTCTGAGCACATAGAAAGCCACCAGGACAAAAGTCACCGTAGCCTGTGAAGAATTATCCAGAATTGAATGCAGAGCACTAATGTGGATTTTAGTTTTCCTTGGAAAGACTTTTGACGTTGTCCTGGGGCTCTGAACTGGAACCTGTGATGGGACGACAGAAAATTGTTTGAGAGAGGGGTGGTAATTTCAGATAAACCCCATTATGGAAGGAAATTAGCATCCTGTGGCAGGGAGGGAATTCTCCTGCAACAAATGCGGGTGGAGTTAGTTCATCGGAACAACCATCTCAGTGACTTGAAAACGGAACCCGAGGCGGCCAGGAAAAAATACAGGTGAGATGTGTGCGGAGCAAAATTAAGATTAGAGGGAGGGAGGGAAAATTCTGCAGTAAGCAGCATTATTGCTGTAAAGGGAACATTGCCAAACTGCGAGCGGTGCTCCCTGGTCATCCCGTCTCAAAGATGACAAGAAAATCTCCAGCAAAGGGACGGCATCTCACTCAGGCTCTGAAATGAGAATACAAAGATGAGAGCTACTTAGCTTTGAGATACAGCCGATAAGATAAAGCCTATAACAAGGTGCCAGTGTTTTGGGGATGATTAATTTGGTAAATGTCCCCTTTCTTTCAAAGCAAGAGAAAGGGGGGCAGCCAGTGACATGAGAGAACGCCACATTAAAAGTTAATCTCCTTTACGCAACACGTAATTAGCTTATCGTTGCCACAGGATATCTTTATCGCTAGGAGACAGAAGCGGCTTCCACATTTGTGGATTGTAAAAATGTCTCCAGCTACTCTCTGCGATTAAAAAATATGTAAGGGACGGCTTAAGCCAAGAAGAGGACATCAGCCAACCTCTAATTGCTGCTTTCTGCGTCTTCTTTCAACACGTGCTGGAATTTCTTGCTCACGGTTTTGTTGTCCCAGCCTTTTGGGGTGTCGGTCAGACGATCTTGAGTGATTTCAGACACTTGACTGTGGGTTCTTCCCTGTGCTGCTCAGGAAAAACGGGATTTCAGGTGAACTACCCAGTCCGAAAACCTCCAGTTAAAAATACTGGATAAAACGCGTGTGCAGCGGGTGTGTGGCTTTGGGGACCTTTCCCTTTGGCGTAAAGTGCAGAAAATATTTCTGTTTACGTGTGCTGAGTCAGCCTGGTGCATTTATAGTGTGGGGTTTGGTTTTGTTTGTTTATTTTCACTAGAGTCCATGCCATCTTTTTATTATCATGGCTGTCCAACACTTCCTTACTTTAACTGGGGATGAAATGGGTGCTGAGGAGGAGCAGTAGGAATTTGGTCTTCAGTTTTGCATCTTTGTGGGGTTTTTTTTCTTTGTTTGTTAGATGAGGCAGGTTTTTTGAGAGGTTTTGTTAAAAGCATCTTGAAGTTGTCCAGGCTAAAAAGCCATTTTACAGATCAGCTGAGCTCAGGCTCCTCACTTGCCTCATAGGAGCTCCCAGATTCTTCTCAGAGTCTTGGGGCAACCTGCTGTTAGCAGTCCCACCAGCATGGACTAGATGACCTTCGAAGGTCCCTTCCAACACAAACTATTCTATGATTCTACGTCATCTCATCTCTCAGGCCGCATCTCCCCCCTTTAGAAGAGGCTGAGATAGCAAAGCCCGTGACACGCGGTGTTCCGACTTGAAAAAGAAAAACAAAGCAAAAGACCCGAACCAACCAGCAGCCACAACACGGTGGATGCAAAGCCTAATCAGGGATGGAGCACTGGCACGAGCAGTGGAAAATGTCCTGAATGAACGGGGCTAAATCCGTCACAATTTCATGGCTCGCTTCCCATGCCCTCACACGCCGCAGCTGCTGCCGTGGGCTTGGGCTCCAGCATGTGCCTTCAGCTCTGCTTTTCCATCCTCCAGCCCCAGTTATCTTCTCATCTGGACACCACATTTTAGTAGAAGCAAAGTGCAGAGGGTCTCCCTGGAGCGTTTCGTGTGGGTCTGTGGAGTCTCGGAGCTGCGGCCTAGCAAGGCGAGCTGAATTTTCCTGATGTGAAAGGCCAAGCACCCCAGTACCTCCAGAGCTTTGCCTCGTTAGCTCATTTGGAAAGTCCTTACGCTTTTTCCGGGCACTTATCCAATCTTTTTTTGGCTGGCTTCTTCTACTTCAATACAAGTTTTGCTTCTTTTTGTTTGCAGTAGCCTGAATTTTTGATCGCTGTAAGGATCCCTTGCAGAAACCTTGATTTGGTTACGAGAGAGCCATCAGGACTGCTCAGCTCTTCATTCTTGTAGCAGAAAGGTCCTTAGGAGAGGCTGTTTTAACTGAGAAGCTGTTGCACTGCATCCCAGTCAGTCAAGATCTATCAGGAGCTTGTGGCCGAGGTGATGATCTCCAGAGGTCCCTTCCAACACCAACCGTTCTGTGATTGCCAAGCGATGCACCATGAGAAAGGGCATCGAGCTGTGGGCAGGATGGCTCTCCAGCCACTGTAGTTTCTTATTCTTCTTAGACCTCGTACTGTGTGGGGCTGCTTAGGGTCATCGTCACTCCGTTTGGTCAGTCTCTCAAAGGAAGGGGCACCAGCGCTGGAAGGTTCCCCAGGGTGTGAGGTCCATGCCATGTATTCATGACCTTCTCACCTTCTTCTCCACTCCTGCTAGGATCGTAGAATCAGTGAATCGTAGATTAGTTTGGGTTGGAAAGGACCTTCAAAGGACCTCCCAGGTTGGGCAGAGAGGTGGTGGCTGAACCATCCCTGGAGACATCCCAGGCCAGGCTGGACGGGGCTCTGAGCAACCTGAGCTGGTGAAGATGTCCCTGTCATGGTAGGGGGGGCACTGGATGAACTTTGAAGGTCCCTTCGACCCAAACCATCCTGTGATTGGATGATTTATGGGGAATCCTGGGGCTTGGGGGTGAAATTTGGCCTCTACTTATACCACATCTGTGTGACTCTCAAAGACAAGGGACAGGAGTGTGACCTCTAAGGGCAATGGCTGCAGTTTCAGTGACACTGTGTGTGTATAACTTTTGGGAAAATGTGAATAGGGACAGCCCATCTCAGAGTTGCTCTTCTGTCCCTGCTAAGTTCTCATTTTCCTCTCCGAACAGGTATTTAATGGCAACTCCCAGGTTTTTGTGAAGGGTGGGAGGGCAGTGGTGAGCTGGACAAGTTAAACGCAGGTGAAAAATCCCTCTGCTTTGCCTGCCCAAGAATTTCACAGTCTATCTGACAGTTTCACCGTCCATCAGCTAGCCTGATTTAGAAAAAAATGCCTATTTTTTACTTAGGCTTTTCAGTAAGGACGTGGTCTCTAAAGACCTGCTTTGCAGGAACCCTCCCTTTAACAATCAGCTAATTAATGGCCTTGTTATCTGTCAGCTTTCCCCTGTGTTCTACACAGCTTCTGGGGGAGGGATGCAGCTAAAGAATGTCCAGCTTTTCCACCCTTCTCACCCCCACCCTGTGCTGGGCTTCATGCCATCCTCAATTAAAACTCCGGTTATCGTGGAAAGCAGGACCAAAGGGCCACCAGGAGTCACCGTTCCCTCCCTGTCCCTCTATTGCACCCACAGATGTCTGGCCTGGGAACAGCATGGACATATCTCCATCAGGGTTGGGTTTTTTTTTTTTAACCGACCGGGGATTAAGTCACTGCAGTTTTTAAGCCAAGTGAGAAAAAAGACAATGCGACGGGTTGTCACTGGCGCTGACAGGAAGGAGCGGGGATGGGGATGTGCTTTCCTGAGCTCCTTCGGCGCTGAGAAACTTCTTTATTTAGATTTGTTCTTCCTAAGAGATGGCCTCTTCCCGTGGTGGAGGAGCACGTATGTCCTGAACACGTGTAGGTGACCTGTAGGTGACAGAGAGGACGTCCCTGGTGGGACCCACGTTCCCTGCAGAGACCCCAGTTGTGGGATGCTGCTCAGAAACAAGACAGAAAATATAAGCCGAAGCGAAGCCATTATTTTAGGATTATGGCTATTCAATTAACACCTTTTAATTTCTGACCTTCAGACCCATTTCCCTGCGAGATTTGATGTAAACCCTCAGAACTGAGGATGGAAATCTGCAGTCGCTTGAGATGTTCTGCGTCTTTTGCTTCTGGTAGTTCTTGCAGATGGGATTCCAGGCCCATTGTTCTGCCCAAACCCAGAGGAGCTTTAGAGTGAGAAATGATGAGGGGATCGTGCTGGGATGTGAGTTTGCCAATGGTAGGAGCAGGGAGTTGTTGCTGTCCGTCCTTGCCTTTTTTAATTATTAATTTAAAAAAAATAATAATTCCTTCCTGCTTGTATTAAGTGATAGTAGAAAAAACTGCTTATGGTGCAGCTCTTTGCTGACAAGCATAGTGCTCTCAGTTTGCATGCAGGGGTATTTTGTAGGGTTAACTGGAAAATCAGTAGCATCTTTCAGGTGGTTCTTGATGCTGCTTTTCACTTTGAAATGAAGCCCACTTGAGCTCTCTGAAGAACCCTTCTGTCATCACGGCATGATGAAATGGTTGAAGGAGAGTGTGTTTTTAAATCTCAAAAATGCCTTTTCCCAGTGATTTCAGAGGTGTGACCACCACATAGGCACGAAGACACTTTCTGTTATTATGAGCAATTTCCCACTTGAGGGAGCAAAGCCAAAGGAACTCCAGACAGTACGATTTTCCTCCTGCTTCATTAGAAATGTACCTTAAATGGGACTTCTAGTGAATCTTTTCCATAGTTTCTTATACAGATTTTTTTTTTCTTTGTGTGTAACTTTAGGAACACATTTTGAGCGACTTCTTGATTCTTTTGATAGAGTCTTTCTTAATGCAGGGCTTGCTGTTGCTTCTTGCCTACAACAGCTTTGCCTTCTGTTCTTTACTGACTGGTTCAGCACCCCCAAGAAGAGAAAAACAAGGAAATAACAGGCATTCTGAGAAAAGAAAATAATAAATCTTGATGCTCTTATACTGATGTGCTGTCTGATGAGGTGACGTACATAGGAGAGACTTGATGTTTGCAGCACAGACCACTGCGCCTTCTCTTTTCTCTGTTGGGCAATGAAGAATGTAATGGTTGATAAAAACACACCCATGGCTCGCTCGTCCCGTTGGCCTAATGGTAGCTGGGTTTTAACGCAGCTTTGCTTGTCTTGTGAACGCGTTATCTGCTTATAACGTGCAATCGGCTTACGAAAGCTGAGCTGCGTTGTGCTGACGCAAGGTCTCTGCAGCTCGGACTTGCTGGGAGAGGTTTGGGCCTCAGAAACCGCTGGACCTGAGAACCGTGGGATGGTGAACCTGCCAAAGGGCTTTTGGCGTTGGGGACAGAGGAGACGTGATTTCCTTTCCTTTGCTGGAAGCCTTCATGCCATGGAGGGCATTGGTCTCCACCTTTCTTGTCTGGAGCTCTCCTTGGAAAGGCTGTGTCCCAGGCAGTGTTTACAGTTCTCTTCTGTATTTAGCAATTCCACTCATTTTCCTTGTGATTACTTCTCTGTTTTGGTAGTTTATCTTCTCCTTTTTTTCGTTCTTTCACTTATTTTTTTTCTTTAGCTTCCTCTTCATCTCCTACTTGTCCGTATCTCTTCTCCTGTTCACTCCCAGACCTGCTTTCTCTTGCTCCTACCACACATTTTCCCTCACCATCTCCCCTTCCCCATCATCCCTCTATTTCCCCCTCCTGAAATTCGCTTTACCTCTAAAACCCAAGAGAAAATTAAGCTTCCGAGGAGCATCAGGATGGGGAAGAAACCCTAAAATATGTTGAATTAGCCATATCAGCAGAGAAAGAGAAGCGGCAGGAGCCTTTGAAGGAGAGGCTGCTACAGTCCTGTTGCTTCCTACCAGGCGTTTACTTTGGAGTTGATCTCCTCAGTGTGTCCAGATAATCTGTCTATAAAGAAGGATCGTAAGTTGTAATCAATCCGTCTTTGACCCAAAAAACTCACCAAGCGGGGATCTTGCCTCTGTAATTTTACGAGTACTGAGCACCCCATGGCATGATAAAAATGAGAGGGTGGCTCATTCTGGCCGAACAAGTCATTAATGGGATGAGCTGCATTTCTGGGAGGCATCTTTTAAAAGCTTTCCTGTGTTAAAAGATTCCTCTGAGTTGTTCCATGGAAATGAAAGGCCAGGATTCAACTGCAGGCTCTCCTGGCGATATTACAGACAGAAATACTGATTTCTCCAGACGGCCACCAGCAGGTGGCCAAGGTGGATGGTTGTTTCCTTGCTTTTAAGTATCTTGTACACTGGAAAAGTGGGGTTAAAAATAAAAAGGTCAGGATGATCTCGTTTGAAGAACAATTTGTTAGAAAGGGATTTTTCTTGTGGGTCCTTCTCGGGCTGGGTCCTACTGGAGGGCTACTGGGAATGTCCTATTTTTCGTATGGTTCTGTACCTGTCTTGTGCTCAGCGAGTAAAACATGTGCCTACAAAATTTCTTTGTTAAGCCTGTGTTGGTTGCTCCCCGTTTTTCAGGTGACAACAGGAAAAATAAATACGAAATCAAATTATCCCAGCCTGGTGGATGTCTGGGCATTACTGCTAAATAACGGAGGGGGTGAAAGGGCTGGTTCTGGGTTAGAGCAGCCAAATGTATGGGCCCTGCAATGTGGGCTTGCACCTGAAACACGCCAAGGTGGGAGAAGAGCCAGTGATTTCTTGTCAGATGCCGTGAAACACACGGGTTCTGCTTCTTCAGTTCACTCCCAGTAGGTTATGGATGGAGACTGGGACCAAGTGAGGCTGTGACACCGCTCAGCAGAGCCAGAAATTACCTGTAGCAAACCCAAACGTGTTGTGCAGAAATGTTGAACGTGGTTGAACAACAGGCTTTAGCTACTGAAAATGGCAGGACTGCCTCACTTGGTCTTCTGCAAGTGATAGAATGGACATGCTCAAATGAAAAACATAACTTAATAGTAAGTTAACAGTAACTTCATGACTTAATAATAACTAGACTGTTCCAGGTGAGTAGAATCGTAGAATCAGAGAGTGGTTTGGGTGGGAATGGGCCTTTAATGGGGACCTAGTTCAACCCCCTGCCATGACAGGGACATCTTCACCAGCTCAGGTTGCTCAGAGCCCCGTCCAGCCTGGCCTGGGATGTCTCCAGGGATGGTTCAGCCACCACCTCTCTGCCCAACCCGGGCCAGGCTCTCACCACCCTCAAGGACGTCTATTTTTGCTTGGATGGAAGTGTTGCCTTCAGCCTTCTAACCAGCACAGCTGTGGGTGCAACTTGTCACAGCGTTGGAGCGAAGCGCACGATGAACGTGCTGGTTTTGGAGGGAGGAAAAAGCATCCTGCTTGGGATTCAGCTGTGAATCACGTTGTCCGTCTGTCTGTCCTGTCTCTTGCAGGTCTATAACCTGACTCAGGAGTTCTTCCAACGAGGTAAACCAGTCAACGCTGAGAGCCAGAACAGTGTGGGCGTCTTCACACGGGACGTCGTGCGCAAACGTGTCAAGGCCGATCCGGATGACACGGAGACCGTCAAGAGGCTGAAACTGGCCATGATCCAGCAGTACCTAAAGGTGTGTGGGTGTGCGCACGTCGTCGTTTGCTTGTTTTGGCTAAGGACAGACAAACCTTGAACCCCAGAGACCTGGCTGAGCCTTGCCCATCACTGAGGAATTGGTTTCTGTGGTGTCTTTTAGCTGGGGCAGTTTGTGTTCATATCGCCAACTGTTCCTCGTAGGGCATATCTGAAGACTGGGCTGCAAGAAATAATGCCTTTACTCTTCCCCCCTCCCCCCCCGCCCCTTACCTTAAAATTCCAGCTTTCTAATTAGAAGGGGACTTCCTAGGCCCTGTTAAATTTTCTGGTGTGTTTTAACATTTTCTTACCACCTGAAGCTACCCTATCGTCAGCTTCTTTTAGTTACTTCTTGTCTTGTGTCTTACACCTGGGATCCTGTGGTCCCACCTGAGTATCTTTTACCCTCTTCTGCCTCTGTCCACATCTCAGAAAGCAGAAGAAATGTAACTTTGATACTAGTAATTTGCTGAAGAAATCCCTGGAAAGCATTTTGAAGGTAAAGCAATAAAATCAAAGGTAAATTGTATAAACTCATGTCCTAATCATCTTTCCTCTTGGCTTCCCTAAGTTCTTTTTATCTCCTTTGCCTAAATGAGACCTCTGTGGGATGAGGACTTAATGCTGCATCAAGCACTCCTCAAGTAAAGTGTAACAGGTTTTCCTATTTCAATTTTAATGACTTAAAGTCTTATGAAATGAGGCAGGGGAGGCAAGCAGCGCTCTGTGATGTGGGTAAGTGTGTGGTATTCACTAGTAACAGGTGGGAAGCTCAAACAAAGAGAAGTAAAACCCCAGAGAGTCTCACAGGAGATCTGTGATAAAGCTGAGATTTGAACTAAGGCATCCTAGGCGCTGTTCTGATATCTCCATGTCCTAACCCAAGAGTTTGTAGCACAGGGTGTTTCCACAGCTGCCGTGTAAAGACTCGTTATTTATTGTGTTATCCATGTAGCATCACCCATGTAGACAACGTTATTTGATATACCTCTGGTTTTCTTGGTTACTTCTGTGGTTGCTACAGGTCGCTGCAGCCCGAGACTTTTCTGCAGCCCTTGCAAATCCCTTCTCATGTGTAAATACCTGAGAACAACAAAGCTTCTGATACTTAAGACTATTAGATCAGGGTTGTTGCTGAGAGAGTGGGGATTAACGGGTGTCCCAGGCAAAGTGTAGGTGCAGAGCTGGTTTTGTGGGCCAGCAGAACTGACCCTGTGTGGGTGCTGGAACCATCGGATGGGGTGGAACCACAGCACACTCAGAGGACAGGTGTTCTTCAAGACATAGCTGCTGGTGACCTGGCCCTGTCCTTGCTCAGTTTTCACTGGAGTCACTGGGCAATGACCAGGAAGGGACAAACACCTGTTTGTGAACTACTTAGTGCAACTTTGACTTGTTTGTTTGATATCTTAGCCCAGCACAGAGGTGACTGCCCTGCACCAGGATGCTCCACGAGGGGAGGGTCAAGGCCTGCCAGGTTTCCAGACGTGTCATTGCAGTGTGTAAAGAGCAGGAAAACTGGTCAAAAGGGTGAGGCAAGGAATTGTAATGTTGCCTTTGCCTAAAGTGCTTAAAGAATTACAGCGTGACTCTGGTGATTTGAAGATCTCTGTGTCCCCTGCATCAGTATTATCATTAGAAACTTATCACAAGGCTGAACATCCTGCCTTTGTTCCAGGATTGCTGGAAGCTACTGTTACACCTGATAATCCTGCAAACATTAACCAGCAGGCTTCGAATCTAAAGCTTTGATAATCACATCAAGTGAATCAGATGTAATCTTGGCATTTCCCTTTTCTGTCTCCTCCGGTTCCTTCTGCGTAGGTTCCTCTCACCTCTGGCAGGTCGTTCGCTTGCTGATTGCTGACTGTTTGACAGTGCCTTGTAAGCTCCAGGCAGCAGAAACTGCTGCCAAAAGTTTCTCCTGTCTCCTCATGGGAACATCTATTAACATTGGAAGGAGCATCTCATTAACATAGCTCCAGCTTCTGTTGCAGGAGCACCAAGCAGCCAGTCCCTGGCAAGTGAAGTGGCTTTTAAATGACAGAAAACTGTCAGAACTGTGACTCAGAGTCGCGCAGAAGCAAAGGCATCGTCTCTGAACTCTGGATGATGCAACCGTGGCCGATGCAACCAAAGCTGATGCAGCTTTTTACCATGACATAATGGCTTCTCTGGTTGGCAGGAAGGCCAAGGATTGATTTTTGTTAGATCCTGTGGCTAAAGGCTTCTTTGCTAGCAAAAATAATGTGGTTTAAGAGTGGGATTCAGGACTCCCAGCTTGCGCAGCTCCTCTGTGCCCTTGCAATGTTGTTCTGTGGCAAAATGGGTTGCTCTGTGGCGACGTTGCTTTTGTGTTTCTTTTCCTTAGGTAGAGAGTTGTGAGAGCAGCTCCCACAGCATGGATGAAGTCTCGCTCAGTGAATTTGGGGAATGGACCGAAATCCCCGGGGCTCATCACATCATCCCGTGCGGTTTCATTAAAATCGTGGAGATTTTGGCCCGCTCCATCCCCGAGTCTGTCATCCAGCTCCGCAAGCCGGTCAAGTGCATCCACTGGAACCAGTCGGTCAGCAAGGAGATTGAGAGGGTGGCTGACCACAACAGTGACCTCCCCGAGGAGGACAAGGGCTCCGATGTCTTTGTGGAGTGCGAAGACTGTGAGTTCATCCCAGCCGACCACGTCATCGTGACCGTGTCCCTGGGAGTCTTGAAGAAACGCCACGAGACCCTGTTTCACCCTCGCTTGCCCGAGGAGAAGGTGATGGCCATTGAGAAACTAGGAATCAATACGACCGACAAGATTTTCCTGGAGTTCGAAGAGCCCTTCTGGAGCTCCGAGTGCAACAGCATCCAGTTTGTCTGGGAAGATGAGGCAGAGAGCGAGAGCTTGACTTATCCTGAGGAGCTGTGGTACAAGAAGATCTGCAGTTTTGACGTGCTCTACCCACCGGAGAGGTACGGCCACGTCCTGAGCGGCTGGATCTGTGGAGAAGAGGCTTTGATTATGGAGAAGTGCGATGATGAAACTGTGGCGGAAACCTGTACCGAGATGCTACGTAAATTTACAGGTCAGCCATGCTCTGGTTCCTTTGGTGAGTGGCGAAGAGAGGGAGAGCGGGGCTGGGGTGTGGAATAACTGCCAGGAAGGAAATACACTGAAGTAATTTTTAGTTCTTTGGCATTTTATGTCCTTTTGAACGGGCTGTGCCTCTACCTCCTGCTTGGGTGTGCCTGAAAGCTATTTATACAGAGAGACTGATAACCGGCTCAGGAAGCAGTGGGTAGAAGTACTTGAGGATTCCACATCCTCTGCTTTATTTAATCACAAATAACTCTTTAGCAGCTGGAGCTCAGTGCTCCTGAGGACTGTTCTCTGCTGTGGAAAGCTCTTTTAGAGCCAGGGGAGTTGAACTTGTTTAGATCAACTGAGATGGGGTGATTGAATCTCATCCCTGACTTCCACTCAACATGAGGCGATGTGGAAATCTCATTGTCTTGAATTTCCAAGTGATTTTGAGAATTTCTATTTTCTGGGTGCCTCACCTAAACCATCCTGGACTTCACAGTTTTCACATATACTGAGCACAGATCACATTAAAGGGTTGTAGCAAGACAGATCTTACGTGTATTTTGCTGAGAAAATCCATTATGAAATCACCAAAAGTAGTAATATTTGAACACGCTGAGCCTTAGTTTGTCTGCGGTCACTTCTGTAGAGCTTGCACACCTTCCCAAGGAAAGGGCTTTTTGTGTCTACAGAGTTCTTCAGATCTTCTGTGCAGCTGTCAGGTAGTAACACTAAAAGAAATAGTGATTGACTCACTGACAGTCTTGAAATAAGGATTTTTGATTTATAGATAATTACAAGCAATTATAAGAGCAGCATCCTCCAAGATTAGATGTATTTTATGCTCTTCTAGAGATAGGCTCCATGATTAAGCTATTTTTATCTGTCTGATAGCTTATTAGCCAAATCTCAGCACCCAGTGGGTTTCCAGCCTCACCTCTTGTCTGTGAACCTCCAATTAACCGATGAAATTTGCCTTCAGAAGTGTAGCTTTCCCTTGTGCTTTCAGACTATTTTCTGCCAACAACATGAAGATCTAGAGAAAGGGTTTTAAGAAGGACAAGGAATTACTGGAGGGAGCCCAGCGACGGGCTATGAAGATGATGAGGGGTCTGGAACATCTTTCTTGTGAGGAGAGACTGAGAGAGCTGGGGCTGTTCAGCCTGGAGANCCTTCTCTGAGACATTCAAACCCCCCTGGATCCTGTGTGATCTGCTCTGGTGACCCTGCGTTAGCAGCTGGGTTGGACTGGATGATCTCCTGAGGTCCCTTAACCACAACCAGCCTGGGATTCTGTGAAGCTGAGGACTGCCCGCATAACTGGTTACTGCCCAAAGAGGCTTTATAATAGGTTTTACTGCTCTCTTCAGAAATCATAGAGTAGACACTGGATTCAGAAACCCAAATGCAGCGACCAAAACTGAAACCTCTTTTCAGCTTCTTCCTGTTGTGTTGGTGTTGGAAGATGAACCTGTGGCTCCCCAGCAGCCTTTGGAGAAGTGGGATGAATCGATGAATGCTCGACTGCGGGCAGCTTCCCCCTCCCGAGCTGTTTGTTTTCAGCGGTGTTGGGTATCCCTGCATTATGTTACAACGTCAGTACATACGCAGCTTCTTTCCTCCTGACCGCGAAAGGCCAACTGCTGCCCTGCACAGGCGTAGCAGGAGGCTCTTCTCTTTGGGGCCAAGTTGTTTCAGTGCTGACGTCTCCCAGAGCATATAAGCAACCGTCTTTGCTGCAGCAAGACCTCTTTTTTTTCTAAAACACTTTGATTCCTCAATAGGAATTTGGCTCTTTGGGTCTGTCTTAGTTTGGTAGATGGGAGAACACTCTCCTTCTTCTTTTGTGGGCTCCTACACTGTTGTTATTGTTTACATGTGTTGGATGTTCCTCTCTTTCTCCCGTACGTTGGCGCTGGGTCATTGGTATGTGCTGCAGTTGGTGTTCCAGCTGATACTGCACCTGGTGGCTGCCCATCAGACCCTTCAGCAGTGCGAGCTCTAGCTCAGCCCCCTGCTAATCCTGGCTTATCTAACCCTGGAGGACTTCAGACTGAATTTACCTTGCCTTGCAGGGAGTATTTTATGCATCTGCTCAAAACTGCGAGAAGAAAACTTGTCCTTGGAGCACACATTATGCAATGTGACCTGTTCCGCTTTCTGCCCCCAAATCTTGTTAGTTTGTAGAAAAACTTTGCACAGCTGTTTCGGGATGGCCTCACTGAGGTAGCTGGGTTTATCCTGTTAGTCTTGCTCCCCTGTTTTCCCTCGCGGGTTCACAGAAGAAGCAGGACCTTAAGCCTAATCTGGGCTGAAACGGAGAAGCATGTTCAGCTCTCCCTGTACCTACCGTCTTCTCCGCTAATCCGTTTCTTGGGAGTGTGAGAGGGGGATAGACCAGCCAAGGACTGGTTGTGGGGGGACAAAGCAGCTTTCTCTCTAACTGTGATCATTTCTGAAAAAGGCTGGTCTGCTCTGGTCCGGTTAGCACAACCTGATCCAGCTTTTGGAGCTTTTCCCACCACCCAACTTCATGTAAGTCAACTAACTGAGTTGGGAAATTAGTCTTCCGGAGTTCCTAGGCTCAGTGGGAAGAAAGACTCCTATAGGGCAGCTCAGATCTTCCACACCTCACCTGGTGCTCTGTGATACCTTCCGTAGAAGCTTTTCTCTACTGAGTATAGAGAGAGCCTTATATCCAGTAATGAGAGTAGGTAGTATGAGCCTTTTAATGTTCACTTTGCCTTTTGTAGCTTTAATGTTCTGGGTATAAAGCTCCCCATGTTCTTATTTCTTATTCTTCTATTAAAGAATTAATGCATTAGCCAAGTGGGTTCCAATCTTCAGCTGTGTTTTCCCAGTCTGTTGCTCATGGAAGGCTTTGCATTGGCTTCAGAGGGTCTTAGGCCAGTCCTATGTTAAATCCATTCTTTTAGACTCAGTGTTATTTCACACTGAGAATTTCTCTCTGAGAGGAGATGATCTGTCTGTATAACCTTAAATTTCACATGCAGGTTGGTATTGTGGATTATCTGTCTTTGCTGTACAAAGCTCCGAGGATTTTTCTAACCTAAGAACCATTGACAACTGCTGCTGTTCACAGCTGGATGGCTGTAAAGCAGCATCCTCTAAATCTGATTAAACGGGATGTCTTGGGACAATTAGAAGTCTTGCTCTGGTTTCTTTGTTGGCTCAGCTCTGAGTGCTGGAAGCCAGAAGGCAGGAATTGCAGGCCTGCTCCCTTCTGAAGGACTCACTGATGTGTCAGGCTGCAGCTGGAGATACCTTGGATTGTCCTCCCCATCCTCCAGCTATTTCTCTAAAGGGGAATGGATCTCTTAGGTTCTGCATCGTATCTATCAGCTCCCGTGGATGCCTGGGATGCTCCAAAGTCTCTCTGGTGGCTGCAAACACTAAAGTGTATGTTGTACCACAGTTCTCTGTTTGCCTTCATGGGATCTTAGATACCCCGCTCTCAGGTGAACAACTAAATTTGAGTGTCTTCGTTTAGATCTGTGAGTTGATTTCATTATAATCCTGTGTCTCATAATCAGCCCCATAACCAATCAATCCGCATAGCCACACCTCCCAGTAGCTGAATGAAAACAGGGTTGTTTGAGGCACATGGAGTTCATAGAATCACAGAATAGTTTGGGTTGAAGGGACCTTCAAAGTTCATCCAGTGCCCCCCCTGCCATGAGCAGGGGCATCTTCAGCAGCTCAGGTTGCTCAGAGCCCCATCCAGCCTGGCCTGGGATGGCTCCAGGGATGGCAAACATAGCTTCACAAGTGGGAATCTGTGGCATAAAGATAGATGTCCTCCTATTTCAGTGAAGACTGAGGTTCTTTTTTAGCCTTTTTGTCTCTTTTTGGACTGTAGATATGTAGAAGTTTCTACATCTGTATTGTTACTTTTATATGTAGTCAAAGGCACATATTTACCTATCTAGGAGTAGGGTGGCGAGTAGTATTGATCCTGCCATGGGGGCTTCAACATGCTCGGATGTGCTGGAGAACCTTAAAGGAGCCCATGAGAGCTGGCACCTCTGCACCACACAGCATGGTGCCAGGGAAGGAGGTTGCCTTTGGTTCTGGGAGCTGTACAGCTGCGTTTTCACAGAATCACAGAGTCATTTTGGTTGGAAAAGCCCCTCAAGATCATCAAGTCCAACCATTCCCCCACCCCTGGCACTGCCCCATGTCCTGAGAACCTCATCTGTCTGTCCAACCCCTCCAGGGATGGTGACTCCCCCACTGCCCTGGGCAGCCTGTTCCAATGCCCCACAGCCCTTTGGGGAAGAATTTTTTCCTAATATCCACATAGGCGGGCTCCTTAGCCCCGCTCCGTGCTGGCAGCTGGCTCGGGCATCTCTGCGTGAATCTCTGTCATCTGCCCGAGGCCACGCGTCATGTTGCTGTGCTGCAGTTTCCCTTGTGATGAAGTTGCTATGTGAAGAATTCCCTGGTGGGAAGGCTGCTGTTCACCTGCTTGTGTACGCAGCACGAGGTCATCCACGGGAAACACTGGAGAGAGACAAAACCGGTGCTCTTACCAGTCTGAATAATTGCTCTGTTAAATATTGATGGATTTATACAATTGTCGATGGGGCTGATGACTCCACAAACCCTTTCGTTAACAAATTTCAGTGTTTCAGCAGATCTGTGGTCTTATCTGCAGGCTGGCAAGCCCTCATCTCATCGCTTGTAACACTGCGTGTTCCTGACGTTCATCATCTTTTTATCAACACCTTACTTGCCCCCTGTATTGAAAATCTTCTGCGTACCTTGACAAGGGAACATGAGAACATGCACCAGCTACAGAAGAGGCACCGCCAGCCCACCGCAGAGACTCCTTTCATTTTAAAACCTATTTTGTGATTGTTTTTGTGTAATGCGAAGTGATGGATGGCTGCTCGGGCCCTGTTGTCTAACAGCTTTCGTGGTGTGTTCTCCTGGGCCTTCCCACAGCCCTTAAAAATAAAACACGATAACTTATTTCCTTGACGCATCTGAGAGCTCCTTGTTCTCGGCCTCCCTTGGGCTTTTCACTTCCATCCCAGGCATTCCTGCTTTGAAGATTCTCGCAGGAGCTTTTTTTAGAGGCTTTGTTATGCTAAATTGTTACTCCTGAAACAACATTGAGGCGTAGGATGTATTTTGTTTGCAAGGTATATTCGTTTTCTAGTCTGTGCTATATTTTGTTCTGGGAGTTAGTTGTTAGAAAGTGTGATGTGGCAAACCATCCAAGGCCCTTTGCTCTCTTTCGGCCTCATATTTCATGGCTCTGGTTGACACACGATACTCCTAAAAGCGGTAGCTGAACCAGGGAAGTAACCTGCTCCTGGTTTTGAGGAATTGAAAGTACAACTAAATAATTGTTTAGTAGAACTAAATAAAGTGATGCCTAACTAGTCTTTACAGTTGGATGTCTCCCTCTCTAGTCTTTGGTGAAGAAAGTGGGGGAATTTGGATCGTCTTCATAGCAGCCTAAGCATGCTCAAGCGCTTCAGGGTCTGAAGCAGGTACAGGAACTGTGCAAGATGCAAACATGTCTAAATGACTCTTCCTTCTTGTGCTGGCAGTCTCTTAGAAACATAGAATCATTTAGGAAGACCTTAAAGATCATCAGATTGAACCATAAACCTCACATGGCCGAGTCCACCGCTAAACCATATCCCTAAGCACCACATCTACACGTCTTCTAAACCCCTCCAGGGATGGTGACTCCACCAGTGCCCTGGGCAGCCTGTTCCAATGCTTGGTAACCTCAGTGAAGAAGACTTAGACTCAACCCGGGTAGCTGAACATTGCCTGGATATGTGGGGTTTCCTCAAGGGCGGGTTTCAGCTTTGCTGCAGAGACAATTTATCTTCATGGCAATTTTCCATGTCCCCTCTCCCCGTTCCTCTGTTGCCCAGGTATGACCGCAGCAGGGGAACAAAATCCCCGTCAATGACACTGAGGTGGTCTCAAACCAGCCAAGCAAGAGGGTCTCCAAAGAATGACCCTCCCTACTTCAGTTCGACCTGAGGCTCTTGTGCCACCAGCTGCCTTGGCCACAGTCCCGAATCCCATGTGCTCCTGCACTCTTGGGGACGGGGACGATGGCTGATGATGGCCCCATTGGTGCACTGAAGTGCCCCCCACCTCTGGGTCCTGCGTCCTCTTAGCAATGGAAATCCTACAGCAATCTAAAAATCCTACTTCCAGCCTCAAAAGCCTTCTTTCCATGCTGTGCGCATCCCAAAAAATGGGTCCGTTGGATTTTAGGTTCATTTTGGGGGCAACTGCTCAGCAGCTGGGCCAAGTAATACAGGTTTTGAGAACTCTTGACAGGTTTTCCTATGCCCCCACTGAATGAGGATTTTCCCTCTGACATCCTTACCCATTCCTCTTTAGCAGCACACCTCTATCACAAGACTACCTAAACATCTGGTTTAGACTGCGCACCCAATTAAATACCTAAAATTATGTGAGATCAGTCATATGCTTGATCACCACCAGGCTCCCCGGGGCAAATGAGGCCAGGAGATGCTCCGTATTTTCAACCAGAGGGTGACCAGCGTTCCCTGGGGCTCCCCAGTCTTTTAGGAACATAAACATTTTAATGATGTTTCCCAAAATGGGAGACTGCAGCTGAGATTAAAAGGGATGCTGTTTCTTTGTACGGATACTTAGAACTCAGTGATAAAAAATAGGTCTGGTTTAGGGCCTCTTCCCTGTAGCCTGCGGGCTCTGCTAGGATGTATTTTCAATAATTCAGGCTGAATTCATGCCAGCCCACAGGCGTTGCCATGTCTTCTCTTGGACCTTGTCTGACGTTTCGTCTCCTCCTTCTTTCCACCCAGGGAATCCAAACATTCCGAAACCTCGCCGGATCCTGCGGTCCTCCTGGGGCAGCAATCCCCATTTCCGTGGATCCTACTCTTACACCCAAGTCGGGTCTAGCGGGGCTGATGTAGAGAAACTCGCTAAACCGCTGCCTTATGCTGAAAGCTCCAAAACTGCGGTAAGTGTGGCCCAAATTGGTTCTATGGCAAGAAGACTAATGTGATGGTGGGCAGGGTTTTTTGGGGGGAAGGTTGAAAGAGGCAATCTCTTGTTGGGCCTCCAGTAGTGTGTTTTCCACATTTTTTTTCTTTCCCTGTCTGGACAAATAATGTATCCGGGATTTCACCTCTTCCATATGTCAGAGGTGTGTATTAGGAAATCTTTCTGTGTTGGCAGTAGGTGTCTAACTATTGGTGTAAGAGATAAGACACTGTGTCTCACCCTGTGCGTTTTGAATTGTAGAATCATTTTGGAAAAGGCATTTAAGATCATCAGGTTCAACCTTTAACACTGCCAAGTCCCCCACTGCCCCATGTCCTGAGAACCTCATCTGTCTGTCCAACCCCTCCAGGGATGGTGACTCCCCCACTGCCCTGGGCAGCCTGTTCCAATGCCCCACAGCCCTTTGGGGAAGAAATTGTTCCCAGATCCAACCTGAACCTCCCCTGGCGCAACTTGAGGCCGTTTCCTCTGCTCCTGGCGCTTGTTCCTGGGGAGCAGAGCCCGACCCCCCTGGCTCCAAGCTCCTTTCAGGCAGTTCAGAGATCAGAAGGTCTCCCCTCAGCTCCTGTTCTCCAGCTGAACCCCCAGCTCCCTCAGCCGCTCCCATCACACTTGTGCTCCAGCCCCTTCCCCAGCTCCATTCCCTTCTCTCCACTCACTCCAGCACCTCAAGGCCTCTCTTGTCCTGAGAGGCCCAAAACTGCCCCCAGGATTCGAGGTTTGGCCTCCCCAGTGCCAGCACAGTGACAGTCACACATGAGACATGGCTATTTTTCCTTCTGAAATTGCTGTCTAGAAAAACAAATCCTTAATGCGCAAAAGGCTAAAGTATAATATGAGGGAGCAAAAAGAGGAGTTGGTGGAGAAGCGAGGTGTCCCTGTTCATGGCAGGGGTGGGACTGGATGAGCTTTGAAGGTCCCTTCAACCCGAACTGTTCTCTGATTCTGTGACGGTGACAGCCGNTTGAAAGAGGCAATCTCTTGTTGGGCCTCCAGTAGTGTGTTTTCCACATTTTTTTTCTTTCCCTGTCTGGACAAATAATGTATCCGGGATTTCACCTCTTCCATATGTCAGAGGTGTGTATTAGGAAATCTTTCTGTGTTGGCAGTAGGTGTCTAACTATTGGTGTAAGAGATAAGACACTGTGTCTCACCCTGTGCGTTTTGAATTGTAGAATCATTTTGGAAAAGGCATTTAAGATCATCAGGTTCAACCTTTAACACTGCCAAGTCCCCCACTGCCCCATGTCCTGAGAACCTCATCTGTCTGTCCAACCCCTCCAGGGATGGTGACTCCCCCACTGCCCTGGGCAGCCTGTTCCAATGCCCCACAGCCCTTTGGGGAAGAAATTGTTCCCAGATCCAACCTCAACCTCCCCTGGTGCAACTTGAGGCCGTTTCCTCTGCTCCTGGCGCTTGTTCCTGGGGAGCAGAGCCCGACCCCCCTGGCTCCAAGCTCCTTTCAGGCAGTTCAGAGATCAGAAGGTCTCCCCTCAGCTCCTGTTCTCCAGCTGAACCCCCAGCTCCCTCAGCCGCTCCCATCACACTTGTGCTCCAGCCCCTTCCCCAGCTCCGTTCCCTTCTCTCCACTCACTCCAGCACCTCAAGGCCTCTCTTGGCCTGAGGGGCCCAAAACTGCCCCCAGGATTCGAGGTTTGGCCTCCCCAGTGCCAGCACAGTGACAGTCACACGAGACATGGCTATTTTTCCTTCTGAAATTGCTGTCTAGAAAAACAAATCCTTAATGCGCAAAAGGCTAAAGTATAATATGAGGGAGCAAAAAGAGGAGTTGGTGGAGAAGCGAGGTGTCCCTGTTCATGGCAGGGGTGGGACTGGATGAGCTTTGAAGGTCCCTTCAACCCGAACTGTTCTCTGATTCTGTGACGGTGACAGCCGTCTGCTTGCCTGTCCCTGTGCTGCACCACGCTTGGGTTTTGAGAACCAGATCTCTCAAACCTCTGTGTCACCTCATGGGGATGTGTGAGAACACACAAAGTTTTATCTCCTTTTAGCCCCACATCTGCTTTCCAGTTAGTGCTGCTGAGATTTTCTGCTTTTCCTCTCCTCCCCAGCCGATGCAGGTGATGTTTTCAGGGGAGGCCACTCACAGGAAATATTATTCCACGACCCACGGTGCTGTGCTCTCCGGGCAGAGAGAGGCCGCTCACCTCATTGAGATGTACCAGGACCTCCTGCAGTGCCGGAACTGAAAAGCCCCATGTTTGTGAACGCCACCAAATCCTAAATCCTTGTGCAGGTGTGTGGAGGGGTTCTTTTCTTTTTAACTTCAGTTCGCAGTAGAGCAGCCTTTATCTTTTTTCTAATTAAAAAAAGAAAGTCCTAACTGTTTAAAAAGTTAGTCACGAATAGCTTCATTTCTACGTGCTGTATTGTTAACAGGGACGGGTGCTCCTTTTGTCTGGTAAACTGTTTCTTTGTCATTTTAATTCTAACTTAACTTTTGGTGCCTATCATTTTTTTTTTTTCTTTCTTCGTTGTAAGTGCCTTCTATACTAAAATAAATGTTGTAATAAAAAGACTTGGGTGCTTTGGTACTTCTTGGACACTTCAGTCGTTGTCTTGCGACTCTTTTATTCATTGTTATAAAAATAGGACTTTTCTTCCTTCCCGCAGAGTTTGGAGTAGGAGGATCTGGAGATAGATCTGGGTACTCAGTGTACCAGTTGATTTTAACTGTTTGTTCAAAGAATTACACCTCGGAGGCAGAGTCTTGCCCAGATTAGCACAGAAATCACTCTCTGTCAGTTCGTGTTTAACTCCATTTGTCACCTGTCTTTCAGCTTGTGCAGGTCTTTGTGCTTCAGGAAATCTGCCTATAATTTCCTGGGGAATTTTATCTTCCCTCTAGCTTCACTCAGCCAGCCCGTGGGAAGTTATCGAAGGAATCGCAGCGCTGTGAAGTGGAGACACAAACAGCCTTGACAAAAGCAGCGTTGGAGAATGTGTCCACCTTTAGTCTCGAATAGTATCTTGGTTTTGAGAGGAGTGTCCCAGTCATTCCCGCTTCTCAAAATTTGATTTGATTCTCAAAGTGGTTTTGATACAACCGAATTAGGCTTCTCGATAAGGAAATTAACCCAGGAGCTGCCCAGGTATGGTGCAGCATCTTAAGGGAACGTCAAAGTTTAACCTTGTCCTTCAAGAGTTCTTGAACAACATTGTGGAAAGAGCTTTCGTGCTTGTGCACCAGACTAAAGTGCAAAGTAAAACCCTGAAAGTACCTTGGTAATGCGGATAGAGCTGGAGTTTACAGCTGTAACTGGGGCAGCTAGTCCCGGTGGGAAAAACACGCAGGCTTACATAGGAGTGTAGGCAAGAAGGAGAATGATGGGAAGCAGCATTTCTTAACTACTCTGTGATGAAACTCCCGTCTTTGGTTGGACATCAGTATCCAAAACAGGTGAGGATTTCACCCCCTAACCCCAGAAAAAAAAGCCCAAAAGTCTGAATGATAGCATTGATGTTGAAGAGTTTTCTCAGGGAGGTCAAGGCCATTCCCTCCAGCTTGGCTCAGTCATATTACATCTGGATTAAAAAGGTATTTTCTGTGGAGTCTACATGTATTATAGTACCTGACGTGGGCTTAAATTAAAACTTGTTAAATGCAATTATCCGAGATTTATGCTTAGTCCAAATAAAAGCTGGGCAGCCTTGGGTCGTCTCTGAAGAGCTGAGACCGTAGGATACAGCTTGGAAAGCTGAATTTTCCCTGCAGGGATGCTGCATCTTACACTAAAATGATTTCTCCTTTGTCTGAGAGGAGGTGGCACCTCAGAGCCCCTTATGCACTGTGAGTATCCCCTTGTCCCTTCATGTTCGGATTGGGCCCAGTTGTGCATAAATGTGTTTGGTTTATCAGCGAGATTCACTCTTACATTAAACTATTTCTGCAGTAAAGCAAAAGGCACTGTTTTAGGGCACTGCCAGCCAGGGTTTGAAGGTGGATTGGATAGGTGTCCATCCTTCTTTTTCTCCAGTGGAAGCGCTTTTTTTCCCCCACTTTTTGGGCAGAGAGGGCGATGCTGATGAACCAGGAGAACACTAAACACCAGTGCTAAGGGTAAGGAACGCTGGCAGTGACACCTCTTGCAATGATGGGGTAGAACTGCTTAGAAATTCATTCGAATGTGCTTGAAAAAAAAAACTGGATACAAATTAAAATGGTGAAAACGGGGAAGTTAACAAGAAAAAGCTTTGAAAATCAACTTGGGGTGAGTGAATAAAGATAATGCAACAAGCTTGTCCTAAGGTGCACCAGACAAACCCTTGGGCAGGTGTCTAAGATTAAACTTTCCTTCTGGGTACAGACATACTGGTCCTCAGTGGAGCTGTGGGGTCACTGCCTATAGCTGTCTGTGTGGAAATCAGGAATTCTGATAGCATGCTGTCAGAAATACGTCCCATAAATGGCGTTTGTATGGAAGAATCTCTCCGAACTGGGGTTTTCCTTTTCCAGCAGTGTAATCTGGACTGAAGTGATCTGGTTAGTGTGGAGCTGAGAGGACTGTGGTAAGTGTGAGTAGCACATGGGGTGATGGTTTTAAACTCAAGGAGGGAGATTCAGGCCACACATGAGGATTAAATTGTTGTCCCTGAGGGTGGTGAGAGCCTGGCCCAGGTTGGGCAGAGAGGTGGTGGCTGAACCATCCCTGGAGACATCCCAGGCCAGGCTGGACGGGGCTCTGAGCAACCTGAGCTGCTGAAGATGTCCCTGTCATGGCAGGGGGGGAATGGGGGAGCTGGGAAGGTCCCTTCAACCCAAACTGTTCTGTGATTCTCAGTAAGGAACCATCTGCGTGCAGTGTTCAAGCTGCCCCTCGGTTTAGTGAGAGGATACTCTGTTGACTCAGAGGCTTCCTGCTAAAAAACTTGTTCATTTTTAAAGCGGATTCTAGTTTTAGTCACTGAAGCATATGCGTGTGTTTGTGTGCGTGCTTTGTTTCCTCCGGATAATTCTCTTCTCGTGTAGGCAAGTATTTGCTCGGACATGTGTTTCTTCGATCAACCATAAGCCCAAGGGCAGCAATGCCAACTTCTAGTATGTCCTGACGAGCTGTTGGGTGCAGAGGCAGGAAACACGGAGACTTCAAAGATCATCAGGATTTGTGATCCCTGGAACCGTGTGGGTGTAGCATTCTCACCTGAATCCTCAGAGGGTATTTTCTTGCTGGGAGGCTTTGTAGCATGAGGGTCTGAAGCTCAGCTCTTTGCTTTTGGAACGTACTTCAGGCTGTCCTCACTGCTGGGGTCGGTGTTTAACCCGTGTAATGTTTGACTCTTTTCTTCCCTGGGTTAACAGCGTCCATGAGGACTTGTACACTGCGTACCCCTTTGTTAATTAGTCCATTTCATAGAATCATAGAATAGCTTGGCTTGAAAGGAACTTTGAAGTTCCCCAGTGCCCCCCCTGCCATGACAGGGACATCTTCACCAGCTCAGGTTGCTCAGAGCCCCGTCCAGCCTGGCCTGGGATGTCTCCAGGGATGGTTCAGCCACCACCTCTCTGCCCAACCTGGGCCAGGCTCTCACCACCCTCAGGACAACAATTTCTTCCTCATGTCCGGCCTGAATCTCCCTCCTTTAGTTT